>ML975319.1:0-134934 GCA_010015605.1 Decorospora gaudefroyi
TATAGTCAACTTGAGGCTCTTAAGCCTCAACGGCCACGAAAGAAGGTTTGTGTTGACCCAAATCAACGCTTTGCAAATGTAGATACAATTATGGTTGCCGTACAGGCCTCACAGCTTCTTGAGGCACAGCGCGATGTTAACACTGAGGAAAAGGCTGCAGAAAGAATAGCAGCTGAAACAGCAGCTCAAACGCTTCATTCTATGTGTACAGAGTGGCAATTGTAATTACGTTGAGAAAATCAACACGTGTTTTGTGTGGGAGTGCTGAGATTTGTGAGTGATCAACATCCCCGGGTGATCAACATCCCGGTCGGCTAGCTTACTCGAGCGTTCAGGGCGGGGTCGGACGCCTTTCCTCTTGGATCCTAGTGCACTCCACACTCTCCTCTAAGTGTTGCTTTATCCTCTACACCAACCTTTAAACCATCTTCTGATCGCTATCTTCGTAAACATGGTTCGCCTATTAAACGCTCAACGAGCGGACCGTAACACCTACCTAGGTACTTAGCATCCAGCCGTTTCTTGCAGTAGTTTGGTTCACAATACTCATGGGGCCTAATTTTTTTTTTCAATTCTATAGGTAGTCCTATTTTGCGCTTCAGACTTCTAGGGGTTCTGATTATCCCATTTTCTCTGCTCATTCCAGTCTAGGTCAAGGACTACATTGGTAAAAGTAGGCTCCAATGGAGAGACGAAGAAAGGATCTAGAATCACAAACGTATCTCAACCCTTTTTTTTTGTGCTTGCAGGTTGCCTTGAGTCCGAGACATGCATGTCATACTTCAAAGAAGACGCACTCCGCGCATCTACAGGTTCCATAGGAAAGCCTTAAGGAAGTCACAAAATAGAGTATGAATACTTTGATTGTCGCATCGCGATTGTTGCTGAACAAGTTCCGCACAACAATTAGGTACTTGAAATAACAACCTGCAGAACCATGAACGCCTGGATAAACGCCCCAATCATAGTAAGGAAGTTACTCCACTCCTTTGGTAGATGGAGAAAAACTGGGATGGCGAGGATAGTGAGAAAGATACCAAGTACGGTAAGAGGTATACCGACGCGTTTGGGCACCTGCCCGCTTTTCCAAACTGGAATGTATGACAGCACTATACCCAGAACCTGCACAAGGTTTGCCTGAATGAGAAAGTAAAAGTCGGCGTCTTCTATGGTTCCAGCATGGTGCTCCGAATATCGAGTTCCCATAGCGAAGAGCGGCACCGCAGCAACAGTTGTGACCATGAATGTGGACCAGAGGATGGCGGTAGAGGACTATACCAAATATCAGACAGGTTACCGATTAGAGATAACGACTCGCTTACCCAGAATTCAGAGCCATAAATGCGTTTCGGTGGTAGCGGACTTGGACGTAACTGCTTCTCCAGCGTCTCTGAAAGCTTGTCCCTAGGGAAACTAGCATTAGACTGACGCTTAGAAGTAGTGCTCACGACATACCAACTCTCCAACACCTTTTCTGGTCCTCCTTCCCGCTCGCGAAAGCTCAAGATCTCCTCAAGCCGAGTCCATCGCTCTGCTATACTCAATATCATATCATGCGTGAGAGATCCCTGAGATGCTGCCCGGAGGAGCTGGGTCGACAAGGCTGCAGCACCCTCCTCCACGCGGCCAATCTGTTTCGTGGCCCCCGAAGGCTTGATACCATTGGCCGCCGCATCCTCAATCTCTAGGGGGATGATTTGCCGCGCCAGGTGAAATGACTTTTGCCAGTATGTGACCAGGATGCGTTCCTGCAAGTATCCCTCATGAAAGGTTGCTCGACCGAGCTGGATTTCATTGAAATGTTCGTTTACGGCTCGTATGACAGCTGCATCTTCGCGTGCGGATGCCTGCGCCTGTTCATCGTCTGGATTCAGTCTTCCCGTGCTGATCAGTTTGTACACAGAGTCAGCGATATGGAGGACTTGCTGGTCGAGGAGCATAAGAGTACGAGCGATGGCGAGAAGACTGAGATTTTTGATGCTGGCCTCATTGCTTGTGCTGGTAGAGATCGAGGGAGTATTGACTACGCCATGTTAACAATGATACTCCCGACTAACTGCCTGTTACGCTAGGATATGGTCGTTATCCCGCTTACCTGGAGCTACCCAAGATACACCAGTTCTATGGCGTAGTGCGCCACGTGAAGAAACGGATCTGCTCGATGAAGCGGGTTCCATGATGGATAATGGGTAACGCAGAAGAGATGGAAAATGGGCGCGCGTAAGCTTCCAGTCAGTGACAGATAACACCGAACAGCCTGTAACCGAATTCTAGCATCACTCATGGACTCCTATCAGGCATCACAGGCGTTGCAAAAGGTGCGAGAAATCGCGAGCTAAGAGAGAGGAGATAGATAAACATAAACTCCATGGGGCCAGAAAGTCAGCTATATGTAGATCCTGGGGCATGTTTCTCCAGCTCTAAGAGGCTTGGTGCTACTCCGTACTCGTGCTACTACATGAGCTGAGAAGCTGAGGCGGAGTGGGGGCGGAATGCCGTATTACCTGGCGGATAAGAACTTTACTAGGCTGAAGTGGGTATGCATGCGGTCTAATCAGAAACCTAGATAGGATGGCTCGCTTAGCGTTAGTTCATAGTACGACTCGGAATGCAATCAAAAGCAGATACGGAAAGTGATAGTGAAGAACTACGAAGAATTTTATAACGAATAGTGATAGACGAACTTCATAGCTCGCATATCGTAACAAGGCATGGCGTTGCAAGTCAAAGTTCGTGGGATTGGAGGTGGGTGCACAACCCTTTCGTCGCAGGAACATGCCCCGCACACATAAGTATTGTTGGGAAAGTACGGAGTACTATCTGAGATATCGTCAGGAGCAGTATCGATAGGTATCACAGGCATAGCCTGCCAATACACACTACCCGATTAGGCTTAGTTCTCATAGTATATGAGGACCATCCCCCTCACAATTCGGATCGATACTTCTTACACCAACTTCTTGGTTTCTACAGGTATCGAGGAGGCTACCAGTTGGGAATAAAAAACAAGGAAAGAGAGATATGGTCAGAGGATAGAGAACGATTGCAATATCACAGTACAAAACGGGACCAAGTTTTTTGGGCTCCAACAATTTTGAAACACAAGATAGGGTATCGTCGTTGAGAAACCACCCGAACGCCTGCAGAGACTCCTTCGACACGCATTGTTGAAGCATGTCGTACTACGTCCTCTTTCCAAATCTTCCTCCTACTTTTCTACCTTCTTCTCAGCTCCATACCCACCCTTACCCTCCAAATTCGGATATGCCATCCCCTCACCTTTGCCGTTCCTTGGTCCTCTTTCGTTGAGATCTTCCTGTAGCCACCTGAGCACCAGCTCACCCAGCTGGCTGTTCCCCGTGTACATCCTCTCGCTCTGCTCAACTTTGACATCCATCTCCTCGGTGCTGCCCCACTTCTTGACCTTGCCGAGACTCATGTGCACGAGATGCGTCGGCCATGTCGCGAGGTTGTCCAGAATATGCGTCGCATACACAATCGTGCACGGTCGTTCCTGTGTCTCCTTCTTCAAGAAGTTGAGGAAGTTGCTGCGGGACAGCAGATCCAGATCCACAGTGATCTCGTCCAGCAGCAGAATCGTCCATGGCCTCAACAGTCCCATAGCGAGTTGCACGCGCCGCCTCTCGCCGTCGGAAACGGCGTGCATGCGCCAGCTGAGGTCGATGTCGAGGATGCGCACGAGCTCGTCGCGGCGCTCGGTGTAGTAGTCGCCGCCGATGGACGAGAGGAGCGTGGGCACGTCGATGTCAGTGCGGACGATGGGGTTGAGCACCCATTCGAGGCCAAGGTAGGTGACGCCTTCAAGACCCATCTTGAACGGGTCGACACCCGCGATGGAGACGGTGCCAGAGGGCGCCATGCGCTTGCCGGAGAGAAGGCGGAGGAGCGTGGTTTTACCCGCGCCATTGGCTGTAGAGGGTCAGTCATCATGCTGTACAGGAACATGTTTTATGCTACCTCCGATCAAAAGTGTTCTGCTGCCCGGTGGCAGTTGCAAGAAGACGTCCTTCAGCCCACTCGAACCATCTGGAAACGCATAGCTGAGGTCCTTGACGTCAATTGACGGTGCCAAATCCTTCATATGAGCTGTTCCAGACATGCTAGAATTATTCGAGGTAGTAATTACTATCTTGCTGTTAGTGGGTGGAAGCTACATTTTGTACGCTGGTTACGGTGGAGTCATCTTGGTGGGACGACGTCTCGACCTCGGAATGACGGCGTCAGTGATCTAGGCCGAAAGCGGCAAAAAACTTATCTCATTATTTAATCAAACGCTCCACCTCGTCCCACTATAGCGCTCTAGCCAATCAGTAGCTAGTATTATAGTGGGGCAAGCAAGGTGGAGCGTCTACTCAACTACCTTCCGCACTTCTCAGTGCGCAATTCACCAGCTCGCCTGTATCCGCGACGTCGACAACGATCCCTCAGACCAGGCCGTATACGCTGGATATAACTCGTAAGCGCTCCGTAGTTACAGCAAGTCGATAAGGTGGGGCCCTTCGTGCAACCTATGGCGTCCAACGCCACTGTTACGACACTAGCAGCTTCTCATGTAAGTCGCAGTGCTTATACGTAGCTTGCCTAGCGCTCTCTCCCTCTAGCTCTTTTTATGTGGAGACTTCGTATTTGAGCATGGTCATAACAGTTTAAAATATTAACATATTACTGATGCTAGACTGATAACGAACGACTGCCCATCTTGGGCATGAGCGTCGTCAGTTTGCTGTTAGTAGGCATATATAAGCTGTTAGTAGGCATATATAAGCTGTTAAAAGGCTTATATTTAGGACGTATGTGGCTTCAAAACTCATTTAATTACCTCTTAGCTACCGAAGTCTGACCTCATGCTAGTAGATGAGGACCTGCGCGAGGTCATCCCAGTTGCCTATATCTGTTACATTTCATTTAATATCAAACTCTGGCTCAAGATTGGATTCTGGACTACCTTACTCTGGATGCTTTTCCACATATACCACCATATGACAGAGTCGCCTGAGGTCCCTGTCAAGGGTCTTGCGAAAGGTTCGTTCGATAAGCCCTGTTTCGATAAACCCTGTTTGTCTCGTCCAGCTACTTATCGATACAGATTTTATCATTATATATATCAGTGTCGTTGCTTTGGTGGCGATTGCTAACAGTCTCTGTTGGCTGTATCCTTGCACGACAAGAGCAATATCCAATGATGTCCGCCGAATCAAAGGTAAGAGTGTAGACAGACACGAGTTAAATATGGCCTCTTCTAAAGCGTGTCTAGATTTAACCCGAGCGCTACATCCAGAGTATATCAGGATCGAGGTTGCAACGAAACGAATCTGGAACGACCCTCGTTTGCCTGAGATTCTAGTCGGCACGATCGCTTCTGGCAATATCTCTGATTCTTGGGTTGCAGCTATCTTTGCTTTCGACGCATCAAATCACTGCCATATCTTGGAGCGGACTGACAGGGTCTGCCTATGGCGTTGTCGGGCTCTAGATGAGCTCGAGCGCAAGTTGAAGTTGCTGCTCAGCGAACGCAAGACTGAAGACGAACGCCAACGCCAGATGCGGAAGTATGATTGGCACATCCACAAACAATATCCCACCTGCGCGTAACCCAGGCCAACGGCGCGATTCTCTCATGGATCCGAGGTGACTTGGTCGAAGCGTCTATCTGCATATGGGAATCACAAAAAAGTGGAGGATTCATTGCATCCGTAAAACAAATCCTCTGCTTCTCTTCACTCATGTCAAGGGCATCTCGGAAGCTGGCCTGTGAGCGCCGAATATGATGGCTACATCCAATTTACCATTGAACATTACAATCGATCCGAATGGGCTCCAGATATTATCAATTCACTTCTTCCCGTGTTGCCGTGAATGGCCATCTCTCACAACAAAGTCCGGCTCCCATATTCAGGTTTCACACAAAATGTCATATCCCACTCTTTTCGCGTTGCGTACAATTAATCCTTTACGGCCTAACAAGACTGTATTTCCCTACACCCCCCATACACCCTCCATAACAACCACAAACCCACACTATCACAGCTCCAATGCCACCCCACTCCCCCCGCGCCCACGAATCCAAACCACGCATAAACCCCATCCCATCACCATTCCTTGGGCTCCTCCAAGCAACCTTCGTCCTCTGTCGCGACCTGCTCAAATACATTCAAACGGACATCAACTCGGCTATCAAAGGTAAACACAATACACCAAACCTCCCATCCAGCGAAGAATCGGGAGCGCTAAACACGCGCATAGACTTCCTAACCCTCTACGGTGTCTTCGTAGCCATCACTGCTATTCTCTGGCTGGGCTAGCACACATATCTACACACGACACTCGCGAAGCAGAGACGCGTACGTCGCCTCCAGCGTACATAATTCCTTCAATGTTTAATTCTTTCTTTTTTTTGGGGGATATTTCAGATGCTAACAAGTACCTATCGTACTATCGATAGTCCTTGCCAGCCGTTTTACACCCCCAGCGAACTTCCAAATTTTCGACAACGAGTTTCGTGCACGCACCTTGGTCCTAGCGCGCGTCGGGAATGAGGTTCTGGTGTGTTACGGTTTTCGGGACTTGATACATCGGGTGAGATGTATGGTTTGGAAAAAAAGGGTGGTTTGCGATGGGAGGTGGGGTCAGGTGCTGAGGGGGCTTGAAGGGAAGCTTTGGTTGGGATTTAGTGACGACGGCGCCGTAAGGAGGGGGTTTGGAGTGTGGGGTGGGGTGGTGTTTTTTCGTGGGTAGAGGTCGGTTTGTTGAGGGAGAAAGTTTTTGTGGTAGAGTTGTACACAGGAGGAGATGGGCTTGTGAAGTTTATGCTAAGATGGCTACCGTGTGGAGGGGAAGGGAGGGGATGTATGGTTTTTAGGAAGAGAAGTTGAGTTGGGTATGGAGTTAATGGGATTTCCTAGGAGGGATGTCTGCTGGTTCTAATTCACGCGGACAACGGATATCCCACAATTGGCTGTTTACGTCTTGCTCGATGTAGGAAGCACTGTTTACATCACATTAAGCGGGATACCATCTTTACGTAGCTCAAATCCTTACAAGTATATTTTTTTCATTTCTTATTCTTATCGGTACGTCTACTCACTCGTTTCCATGATAAGTACGCCCGCCATCCCAATCCAGTGCACTTCTCCCCAATGTATACATTTCGTTTTCCCGTCCCACATATCCTATCCTATATACAAAAGCCCTGTCGCTCCCACTATTCCATCACGACGCATCTACAAGCTAACACATCCATCCGCGGAATCCTCAAGGAACAGCCCACCATAGATCTGGCCCTCATCCAAGTTCCTCTCTTGGTACCCGCCGTTGACGACATCCGATGTGCCAGTAGGTTTTTTGAGGATACCGATTTGGTACTGGCCGCCGCCTGCAAGGTTGACGTATTGTGGGCCGGCAACGAGCTTGAGTTCTGACATGCCTGTGGAGTAGTAGATGGTGACTTGGCTAGAAGGAAGTCGTCAGCTCAGCTTCCCTGTTACTTATTACGCGGAAACAACTTCGCGCGCGGGACCAAGTCACAACCTACTTTCGGTTAAAGTCAAGCTTAGCAGCAAAGTTCTGCCACATGGTCATGTCCATGGGCACGCTGTAAAGCGAGTTACCATTGCGATCCAGAACCTTGAAGTTATTCTTATCCGCGCCGCTCTTTCCAATAAGGGTCCCGGTCTGGAATTGAATCTGGTTGGCGCTGTAATCTGCCGTCTCGTGCCATACGTTCAAGTACTCGTGCGTCAGGTTCAGTGGTCGGCCGGGGTCTTGTTTGACGCTCCAGTGTAGCGTCTTGACGCCCTTGCCTCCTGGGCCATCAGGGGAATCGCGGAGGAATTGCAGACCGGCTCGTCGGAATCCATTTTGTTGTTGGAAGATGGACTGGTCCGAGATGGTTACTTCAACGGCCGTGTACTCCTCGCCATCGAAGCGCGAGCTCGCATCGGGAAACTTGAGGATGCCTGACCATTTGAGGTCGTTGCCCTTGACGTAATCGGGGTTGAAGATGGTGTTGGTCGCGTACGTGTCGAAGAAGGTGGGCGCGGTGTCAACGGGGACGCGACCGTCGAAGACGATGGGGCATTTGGGCTCGGCACGCGCGGTGATGGGGGAATGCGGTGCTGCGAAGGCGGTGGAAGCCGCTACGGCCAGCGAAAGGAGGTTTTGGGTGAACATGTTGATGATGACGTACGCGTTGTCGAACCGGGAAAGTGCGCCTGGAGTAATGGCAGTATGCTGGCAGAAGGACAAGCTCTTATACCATCTTCGATCGCACAGTAGCTGTCAGTTACCCTAGTCCTATGCCCTCTCTTCCCTTATTGCATATACATTCGGTGCGTCGGCCTCCGGCTTTTCTCATAGTCAAAATATGGGTACACTGCGCCTTCATTTGGATTGTCCAATAGTAGAGCGAGAGAAGAGCTTTGGAATGTTCCATAGTAGGTCCGGCGACGTCGGGTTAAGGCCGATTTAATATAGATGAGGGTCGATCCTGTCATGAGGCTCTTTGGGCTGGGATCCGGGGTAAAGTGCGCAGCTGCCAGCATACTACCGGACGGTCCGGCATTCCGGTCTTGGTCGACCTTGGTTGAACTACACATCTACGTGTATGGTATTTGTCCTTATCCATCCCTCTCCTTATACCTCGGAAAACGGACAAACTTAAATCCAGAGTCGGTGCAGACGGTTGTAGAGTTGTGATGCATCAGCGGAATTATGGTGTTGGGTGAAGGAGGTGACGATACCTAGTGGGGTCGATTCTAGGGTTGAGGAAGCTGGCACCGGCAACTGCAGAGATGCTTGCTTATGTTTACTACATCAAAACAGCCAGCTAGCCCTAACGGTTTTTTCTATTACTTGTTGTCACTCACCCGTTGACCTCGAATACGCTGAGCAAGATGAGCCTTGTTATCAAATACATTCTCTCTCTCGACAGGTGCAGGTATCTTGTAGTACCCAGCCGAGCTATGTGTCGAATCTTTTATGTCCAAACTATGTTCATTAGATGTTACCCATGCACCTCTACAGTCACCTCAGCCATCTTAACAACACTAGGCCGTCTGCGCGACGAAGCGGATGTCCTTCCGTCGACACGCTGCTCCCAATGCTCCGCGTATCCAAAGTGGTGTACGGACCCAAAACGCCATGCATGAACGTAACGACAAGCAACCGCAACGCCTCCCTATACGTGGCAAGCCTTGAACAGCAAGTCCCTCTTATGCACTGTCGCCAGCTCCAGCGCCTACGAGACCTGCGGAGTCAGCCAGGTAGCTTCCACACACCCTTCGTAGAACTGTCTCTGTCCGTTTTTTCCCTCAACGCCGAAGCCCATGCCTCTCAGCTTCCCCGTATCCCAGCCACTGACGAATTCGCCCTGCCCGCCGTTCTCCCGGTCTACGGCATCTCCTAGCTTGATAAAGTCGGCGTGGCGGCAGACGGTCTGCGAGTAGGACCACTGTAGGCAGTTGGCGTCGGCGGCGCATTCGGAGCCACAGGAGCCGGCATTACGGTGGGCGGGGCGGTCGTTTGGTACGGGCGCGAAAGAGAGGTTATCCCACCACTCCCGCGAGGGACCTTGTGAGAGGAAGGAATGCGTGTAGGAGAGGAAGGACGAGTACGTGAAGGGTTTCTAGCGGCAGATGTTAGTCGTGATTGGGACGTTTCAGGCATCATGTCGCACACGTACGGTATTGTATGGTCGCGTCCTCTCCCACTTCCACAAGTCCTCCATTTGCTGTGGCTTGAGCTGGTGCAGCGAGAGCATCGGGACACACCACTTGTCTCGCGTAGTGGTTACGTCCTTCGGCTTGTCGCTGGCGAAGGTTGGATACAGGGCCTCCAACTTGTGTCCGGTCGCGTTTTGGATGGCATAGGAGAGAACGGCGTCGCCGCGCTGCTCCTCCTTGACCCACTGCTCGTACCTGACACTCAGCCGGTTCTCGCGCGGAATCTCAGTCGACCCCGCACCCTTGGACGGAATGAGCTGCTTGATCAGGCCCTGGGAGAGGACAATGCCTGCGCCGCCGTAGGCAAATTGGCGGCCTTCCGAGCCCTTGTGCGCTTCGCCCAGGTAGTGCGGCTCCGAGGGGTCGAGTTGGCTGAGCAGGCGGAACAGCGTGTCCCAGAAAATGTACACGTCCGATTCGACCAAGACGAACCACTTGGCCGACGGGTTCGACATGTATGCCTTGTCCACCATCGGGAGGTACTTGAACCGGTCGAGCTTAAAGGACCGCTGCTGCTCCTTGACCGTCTCGCCTTCCGTGTGCGCCTTCTTCTGCTCGACATAGGCCTTGAAGTCCAGGTTGTCCTTCTCGTAGCTCTTGGGCAGCTCTGCCAGCACATCGATGACTTTCCTGTCACCTAATCGCTCTTCTCGGTCGCCGACGATCATGAGGTTGGTGATGCAGCTCGATACGGTGCTGAGGTGCGCTTTCGTCTCCGATGACTCGCTCGATGCCACTTTGAGTACCACCTGCACTTCTTCCAGCAGCTTGACGGGGAAATTTTGGCAGTAATCCAGCTCAATCGAGTTGGCGGCTTGTGTCTCCAGGGGCGGGAAAAAAGACTTTGTCTTCGCCTTGTGTTTCTGTGCCGGGGCCTGTGCACGTGAACCCCGCCGGTGTGAGAGTGTGTATGCGAAGAAGAAAAGGAGCAGACCCGGAAAGACAAATCTCCATGGCCGACGGGCGAGACGGCCAGCCAGCGGTTTCAGCATCTTGATGCGGATCTATCGCGTGGAGGCGGCGTTTGACAGGCGGGTGACGTTAGCGTGGCACATTGGGCGGCCCGTCAGTGTGTCAATGTCGATGTCGGGTGTCGTGGTGTTGACGCTGATGCTTGCGATGCATTGGCCTCTTGCACGAGTCCAGACGCGTGCTGGAGCGACCTATGCGCTAGTGCTGGAAGAGGAAAGGCGTTGGTGGGCTCACCACCTCAACACCTGGCCCCTGGGCACTTCGAACGACAAACCTCACGCCAGCCGCTCCACCCACATCGCTTCTATTGTCCAAAGCTCTCCAGTCCACTCCTCAAGAAAATGCTTCATGATAGCTATCGTCGCCGCCCAAAAGCTGGGAACATGGATAAATGACAGTACGGCCGTCGTGATGACTTCGACAGGCACAGAGAGAATCAGAGTGAGGAAAATCGTGTAAGCATTTGATACATGTTTGCCGCCGTGCAGCTTCGGAAAAACCGTAAAGCACGCCCAGGGCTTATCGGGAGGAACCCCCTCCGTTGTCTCTACTTGTCGGCTTCTACTTCGCTCGTCCCCGTCTTCGTCGGTGCAGGTGCGTCCCCCCAAGTCGCGTGATCTTGGACATCCTTCGTCCGAGCCCCAAGATAGCCGGAAAGCACATGTACTGTGGGAGCCATTGCGCCTATCATCTCTTTCAAACACTTAGAAGAGTAGGAACTCGCGCTCGTCGACCAGCAGAAGGATCGCTCTTCGAACTGGTTGTACTCTGGATCGTTTTCCACGTCAGACCAGTCAGGCAATGCCTCAAATTCTGCCTCACTCATCATCCATGGGTGTCCCTCCGCCAAGGGCTTGTAAGACCATGAGCTTGCTGTATTCGACCAGCAAAACGAGCTCTTCATAGAGTAATTGTACTCTGGGTCGTCTTCCACGTCGGACCAGTCAGGCAATGCTTCGAATTCTGCGTCGGTCATCCCTTCGTGATTCTGCGCTGGGGCTGGAAGATCGATAGACTGCAAAAATAGGTCGCACGAATCGAATGATCGTCTTGTGAAAGAAGGCGTTCGTTCATAATGTGCATCAGATCGCATAGGCGTGTCTCCGAATCCAGCTCCCCAGGCCCCATCAATAGCAAGCGCCCGTTGTACCTTCATTGTGTCGTTTGTAGACCGTCGAGCCGGTCGGTAGAAGGTGTTGCGTTGTGGGTGATCAAATTTATGGGCGAGGATGGTTGGCTCGAGGCGATGGCGATCTTTGAGGTTCGTGTGATCTTTCTGGCAATCGATCCCTTCAAGTCCATCACAGCCCTGCGTTACCCCCCAACCGACCAGACTGCCAAACGAAGACGAGTCATCATTGTGCTCGGACTGTGCCCGATGTCGCTCAATGTGTCGCGCCGAGCGACATGCAAACGACCATGCCGAACCGCTGCTTCCAGTTTCCAAGCTAAGCACTCTGAGCCCTGTATCGGATTGCAGCGCGACACGTGGAAAAACAACCTCGACTTCGTCACGCGGAACGCTCTCCGCGTGCACACATTCCCTTTTTGCGTGGTGTTGTTGGATTCGTCGCGTGGGGTGACTTGCAAACGACCATGAGGATGCGCTGCTCCTGCTAGTCAAGCTTAGTGTTCGCGATCTTGTTTGCGGCTCCGATAGGAAAGCTATGGGCGCATGCGCTTCGGCTTCCTCCTTCGAAACGCCACTCTTGTGTCGCAAGGAGAGCGCCGACGAAGTACCAACCATATTCAACTCCTTGAGTGGCAGTCTTTTTGCGAAATCCAACATGGCGACGTTGACGTCTAGTTCTGCATGTGCGCTCAGGAGCACCACTTCCTTCTCGACTTTATACTCCTTTGCTAACCCCCGGATGGCCCCCGACGCCAGCGCTTCATTATTGTGCGTTTCGTTATTAGGATGTACGATCGAGGCTGTTTTCGGTGATTTCTGCACATCATCATATGATGTGGCTCGTGTCTGAATAGTCAATGTCGAAGTTCGTTGATTGTTTGTCTGCGCCGATGACAGAGACGATCCGGAGTCGCTGGAATGCGAGCAGTTGGCGCTCACCTTCGACGGCGAAAATCGTGTGCGCAGCGAACGCATAAGATGCTTCACTTTGCCCATCTTGATGAGCCGCTTTTTTTCGGGATTACGGTTGAGGCGACGGTTGAGGCAACGGTTGAGGCAACGGTTGAGGTGGCGGTTAGGACGAGTAGTGTGGTGGGTGATGTGGAGAACTATGCCATAGCAGAGAGGTGAGTGCTAAATAGAGTCCTGGGGGCCCTTGCGTCATGGCAGAGACCGTGGGACGTTCACTTTCACTTTCACCAGATCGGATGCTGTGTACACTGGGTGGGCATTTCACGCCTGCTTTCACTTCTCGCTGGGAGAATTTGTGCGAGACGCTCTTATATTGGAGATTGCCAAACCCAAAGCCTACCTTCTATGTGGCTTCGAGTCGTACGCATTTTCGATCCAAATTATGGACACCTTCAGGAGCAGGCTATGTGCTTCAATTCGATCCACACGTCACGGATCGGGTACGTGTTCAAAGATACGGCTTCTCGAGCTTCTCTACCCGTTTCAAGCTTTCCATTCCATCTTCGAGTTACTATATTAACGACGGTCAACGCCATGGCTCACTTCAATGCCGAATACAACGAATCCAAAATGGTCTAAATTTGAAATCGGAGAGGCACCGATACCTACATGTGCACCTTCACGCCAACCTACAACGCGCAACTTTCTTATACCTAATGTGTGAACTCTTCATCATATATAAGAATTTTCCTCGACCTGCCACCGTCTACACCAAAAACCCAACATACAGGAGAACTCCCTACCTTCTCCCCTGGCAACGAATACTCGTAAACAAAAGCTAGGACCGGCCTCCAGAACCAGCGACTAAACATCTTACTCCACCACCTCACCACCACCCTCCTCCTAACCCTCACTCTCGCAGCACCCTTCGACACCACACCCCGCGACACCAAAAAAACTCCGCGCATGCAAAATTGCACCTCACACCACAACATCGACCGCCGCTCCTGGCCCCCACTCTCCACCTTCCTCAAGCAATCCGCCACGCTATGCGAATCCTGGATCCGAGCCGACGCACCCAACCCACCCTTACTCCCCACACCCGTAATCGACCCAAAAAATAAACCCATCATGCCCCCTCTCTCCACGACCCGATACTTTGAGCTCAAGAACCCAGACAAGAAGAAGAAGAAAGATATCGTCGTGCCTGTGCGGTTTGAGATTTCGGGCTTTGCGCCTATTACGCGGGAGAGCTGTTTGATTGGGTTTGGCGTCAAGAAGGTGCGGGTGGAAGTTAGTACCGACGAGGCACAGATTGCGAAGGGCAATATTTGTATGGGGGAGGGGGGAAGTGTGTTGGTGCAGGGGTGGGATGAGAGGGTTTGGTGGAATAAATTTCAGATTGAGTTTGGGAAGCCTATGTAGGGGGCGGGGGGAGGTGTTTGGGTAGGTAGGTAGGTCGGTTGTGTTCTTGGCTGTGCGTGTGGTGGTATGGACTTGTTTTTATACTCTATCATGTCACTTGTCTAGTGCAACATTATTAGGCAACTACATCGTTTTCATCAACATGAGACTGAGGTTTTCCAATTTTTTTCCTTTCCTACACTACCTTTTCCTTGCGCCCTAATCACTTCTTTTTAGCTCCTCGTACATGTAGTTATACAATCACGAGAAGATTAAAAGTTGTTTACTGCTCATGAACTTCTACATCGTAGCATGGTGAACTTCGATGACGTCCGAGGACTTGTTGGTAAAGCAAGCGTTGCAAATTCTCACACAGCATGGCTGGAAATGCTCATATATATGGCGCTCGCTCAAGGCATATTTCTTTCTTCTCTTTTATACAGTACTTTTTTTGCCTAGTGTCCTGGAGTTATTAAATCCTGTAGTATACCTCCGTTGTGTGAAAAGACAAAATGTTTAGTTTAAATGCGCTGAAGGTGACCTGGCCGCGTAACTAATGGACCTTTGAAGAGGACAGTTGCAAATAGAAACGATTTGAGGTGATCATTTTTCGATTAGAGTAGTAATGTATGCGAACATGTGCGTGGTAACTTTGGTAAGCGTTCGGCTATTCCTGCCTCTCTGGGTGGCCCCGCTATGATGACCTACATCATGACGCTTCTAACTGTGTCGCCATCGGATCGCGAGTTTCCTCTTACATCCATGGAAGTTACCTTGTCTTGTTCTATTCCATACACCGAAACGTTCGCCTGATCAGCATTTAGAATGATGTCCAACACCAGCGAGTATGTCTACATCTGTTTTATTGCGATGCTCAAGGTAGCTAAGAATAACAGCCTCATCAAACTTGCGCAAAAGCTCGTCCGCGAAGGGCCTTGTAAGATTGAACATACCTCGCGTCGTGTACGAGGCCTGTTCAACGGCAAATATGCATTCGATACCATCCAGGCACACCATGTCTGGGAATTCGACCTGCGTTATCCACAGTACATCGCAACCACTCTTATACCTCTTTCTAGACTGACAAGTCGAAGATACTACGTGCCACTCTCAAGCTTTACATCAGACGCCGAACTATCGCGAGCCACAGCAATAGACGGTACAGATGGCGGCGCCCATCTCGGGAAACTAACGGTCGGAAACCGCAACAGTAACCGCGTAGTCATGTTCAATACCGGACAGCTCAAAGACCTTGTCAAAGTGGACTTTCGCGCCATAGACCAATGGTTTGAAGAAGACACACCCATCTACTGCCACCCCAAGGACCCCTACAAGCGCATCGACATCTTACCCTCTTCCCGCACTATCAAAGTAGCAGTCGATGGCGTCACGCTCGCGGAATCCCGCAGCGCCCTGTTCTTGTTGGAAACGATGCTACGGACGCGTCATTATCTCCCGCCCACGAGTGTGAAGTGGGAGTACCTGACCCCGAGCGACACGGAGACGCTGTGTCCGTACAAGGGGAGGGCGAACTACTGGAATGTTAATGTCGGTGGCAAAGTGTTCAAGGACTTGGTGTGGTACTACCGGTACCCGACTAGTGAGAGTGCGCCGATTGCGGGTTATTTGTGCTTTTACAACGAGATGGTGGATGTGTGGGTTGATGGGGTTAAAGAGAAGAGATAGGCTGGATCGGATCTCGGATGCTAGATAATAAATCGACCGATTTGCGTAACAGTATTATTATCAGTTCTTAGTCGAACATCGTCGTGAAGACATTGCATTGATGGAGAAAAGCTCGCGATTGACGAGAGAGAGGTGCGAGTACGAGATGCTCGCAAGCAAACATTGATGCGTATGACATCGACAGACATACAATCCCTCTAGCAGTCTCGTAACGCGAAGTGATGTCAGTCCGACCGCCGAAATTTTATTCGCACCCGAAGGAAGATAATAATGTACGAGGTCCTTGGGTCTACCTCCATGGCTCGGTTCAGGCGCCTTCCAAACAATACTTGTTCTCTGTTCCCGCTGCAATCTCCTTCCTAGAAACTCAAACTTATCCCATCAGAAAGGCGGTCGGCATTCTCGTGGGTGGAAGAGAGTTATGACGGGTCTAGCTGTGGCGGGTAGCACGTGATCTACTATTGGGTAAGACAAAAACAAATTGAACTGGTGGCTAGTGCGCTTGCTAGCTACGGTCAACTTTTCGCCGGTTGCATGCACCTTTGAAGTAGTTTCGTTTTCAAGTGGTACGCCTTTCTTCCTAGCTGACCAAATTCCATATACACAGTAGTTTTCGGGCGGCACCAAACACTGTCGATTCTGGTGGCTACTGCTCGACTTTGCCCAACAAACTCGCTTTGCGCTGGACCCCGAGGGAGGCAGAACCCTGGCGCTTTCGGAGATATTGTGAGGTGTCTGACGTCTGCAGGGGACAAGCCACCGAGAGCTGCGATAGGAGTACTGACGGTTGGTAGGTATGCAGGATCCGCAGACCCGAGCAGTGGCGTTTTTGCAATGGAGTGAGAAGCGCATCGTGTTAGTCATTGGTATGGAGACATGATGACGATGATCTGAGAGCCTGTACAGTGGCGTCCCGTTTAACGAATCCTGCAGAGGAAAAGACTCGGCGTAAACCTATCTTCTGTCTTCGCCAGGCGAAGTAGTGGAGTTCCATCCAATATTTCAAAAAGCCACCAGCGCGCGCTAGCCCCCAGCGCACAACAGGCTCGAGACGAAACGTTTCGGTGGCGGAGCTGACCGGAAGCGCCTGGGGCTCGGGAATAGTGTCTTGGCAGGGGAAAGAATAGGGGATTGCGATGGGCATTATTATTGATGAAATTTGAGAGTCAGCACGAGTTGGGATAAGCACAGTAGTGGTATCTTCAGTCTCTCAGTAGGTAAGTCCAACGCTTCGTCAGTTGGTTCGCCACTGGGTAGAGCGAGCATCTCAGCTGTCGTACTTTGTAATTAACGATGCTTCTGCTTCCGACTCGCCGACAGCGGCCCCAACTCACTAGCTTAAGCAGCGGACCCCGCCACGATAGGAAACAAACCCTAATAATTCACGCTGTCCCACATCACATCGTATCTGCACCCTCACGCCATGTGGCACCGTCTCATCATGCGAAGTTCGACTTCTGCGCCAACAAGAAACTCTGTGCTAGCGACTCCGCTCTCTTTCTTTTCTGCACGGCTTTCTCGGCAGGGAACGCTCCACACCACTTTTCGTAAAGCTTCGTATTTCGAAGGATATCGCTGATTCATAGTCCCCTTTCCGCTCGACGAAGATGTCGATGGGCTTGGTGGTTTCAGCCAGTCCAGATCCGGCTTGTGGGCGTGGAGAGCTCATGGTTGAACCTCGGAGGAACTACTCATCCATCAACCCCATAACAACATACCACGTAACGCCACTGGACTTCTCGAAATAGAAGCCTGCATAGGTGAGCGTCGTCGAAAAAATGTATCCACGCTCTACTGTTAGGGAGTTCTGCCTTGCGGATGCCATGCTCCACAAACATCTAGGAAACGAAAGCATCCCATTCAGGGGTCGGGCTTTCGCAGCCGCAAACTAATCACAAATCAATCCAAGTGGCAAGCAGTCAGCAAGCCTTTCCTGCATTCGGCACAAGGATCTACATATGCCAAGAAGATAGCCACCCCAAATAGCATATGATACTTCCGAAGCGAGTCGTCCCGACAGGGCTGTTCGCGAAGGCCTGCATGCCGAGCCCCCTAGACAAATCGCGCGCGTGTCATGCCTTGCACCGCCGTGCTGGGAGCGGGCGATATATCTATAGGGAGCGCAACTGCACCTGAGACGATGCTCACGAGTTACCCTTGCTCCTCCCTCACTGTCAACTTGGAGGGTATCGAGGCTCAGCACTTCGGGAAGTCCTAGACTTCTGTACATTCGCTTTTGTTCCACTCTTACTTTGCTACGCTCAATATGCGTTTTTCTACTCTAATAGGCCTTGCGGCCGGACTTGCCAGCCAGGCTGTTAACGCAGCCTGCAGTGCGCCCCTCAAGATCGACGACTTCAGCAGGTTCTCCTCGAACCAGAACAGCTTGAACGAATGGACCAGCGGTAAGTTTCGTCAAGTTCGAAACAGAGAGATCATTGCTGATGCACACAGATGATGGCTCGATGACTTCCATCTCTGCCAGCGGTGGCGTCCTCTCTTTCAAGCCCAAGTCGTCATCTTACTTCTACGAGACTTTCCCATGCCAAGCGGCCAGCAACAACGGCTATAACTCCGTGACTTTCCAGATCAAGGGGCCTGCCAACGGTTATGCTACGTTGGAGATTCAGACCAAGACCTCCTGCTCAGCTGGCTCGTACTCGTCCAAGTACATTTCGGTTTCCGGATTGACTGGCAACACCCAGACCATCACGGTTCCACTTTCTCAGTTCTCTGGTGCCAACACCAATGCCATCACTGGCTTCGTTTGGTCTGGTTTCTCTTCCACCAGCACCACTTGGCAGCTCAGCAACGTTGCTTTTGGATGCGGTAGCTCTGCGGGTACCAGCTCTGCAGTTACCAGCTCCTCGACCTCGGCCCCGGTTGTATCATCGACGATGTCGACCAGCTCATCCCCTTCGGCTTCCGTGGTACCTGGAACCTGCACTCCATTGTTGATTGATGACTTTACCTCCCAGTCTCGCTTGACCTTCCTGTTCTACAACTCCATGACCTACCCAACTTCGACTGATGGTACCATGCAATCCGTCACCGTTGGCAAGCCTGCTGCGAACCGTGTCGAGTTTGTTCCCAACAGCAATGCGTACTTCTACAGCCAGTTCCCCTGCATCAACGCTAAGAACAAGTACACTGGTATTTCGCTCCGCATCAAGGCTCCCAGAGGCTCTACCTTGTCTGTCCAACTCGACTCCTCAGACTCCTGCGATCCTACAGCGGCGAACCCCACCTACGCGTCTTCCCAGGACCTTGGATGGACTTTCGATGGCACTGAGAAGTTGTACCTGATCCCCTTCAGCAAGTTCTCTGGTCTTAACACCGAGAAGCTGACCACGATTCTCTTCTCGAGCTTCTCTGGCACCACCTCTTTCGGCCCAATGGCTTTCTACTGCGGCTCTTCCGGCGAGTACGTCGCCCCTCCTACTCCTTCCAACCCAGGCACGACCGCTACTGTTCCAGCGCCTAGCAACCCCTCTGCTACTGCTCTCGTAATCGACAGGTTCGCCAATGCTAACAGCAACGCCATGGGTAACTGGCACGGCGGTGACGAGGGCATGACCCTCAGGTACAACAACAACAAGCTCACTATCACCTCTCCCGATGCCGATTACTCCTTCTACACCCAGGTATCCAACGGCTGCAGCGACTTCACCAAGTACAAGGGGTCCTATCTTCACATTGCCTACAGCGGAACCACCGCTTTCACCGTCGCCTTCCAGCAGCACAACAGCGCTTGCAACCCTGACATTCAGCCTTTCCCCGCCACATGGGACTCTGCTGAGGCCGGTCGCTACGCTAAGAATGGACACATCTACATCCCCATTAACCACTTCAAGATCGATCTCAGCCGTGTCGTCGGCTTTGCGCTGAAGGGTTTCCACACCACCGAATCGGTCACCCTATCCGTCATTGAGATCGTTTCTTCCGTTCCCGCTGGCACGACCGTTCCCGCCAAAGACGAAACCGGCGACCTTGTCTTCGCATGCAAGCGCCCCAACTCGTTCGCCTTTGCCATCGACGACGGTGTGCCAGAGCTCGCGCAAGAAGTCCTGAAGATCATTCGCGAAGAGGACATCAAAGTGACCTTCTTCACCGTCGGCGCGCCTCTCCTCGACGACTCCACCAACCTAACCAACGTGTACAACGAGATGGCCGCCGCCGGTCACCAGATCGCACTGCACACCTTCACGCACCCCAAGATGGAAGGGCTCCCGGACTACGCGAGCATCGACTGGGAATACGAACAGGACATCCAAGCCATGCAGTCGCAGCTCGGCATCACCTCCAAATACTTCCGACCGCCCTTTGGCAATGAAGGCGCACGCATGCGCTCGCGCCTCACAAAAGCAGTCGGCAACGACGCCGTCATCACCAACTGGAGCGTCGACGTCGAGGACTGGTTGTGGGCTGAGACCGATACGCCTGAGCAGCAAAAAGTCGCTTTCCAGCGCGATGTTGATAAGGGCGGTAACCTGGTTGTTATGCACTACTTGTACCCGTCTACGGTTAGCTATTTGAGGGAGTACATTCAGATTGCTAAGGCTACGGGCAAGCAGCTTATGCGCGTCGATCAGTGCATGATGGATCCTAATGCGCCGCCGCTATAGAGGATGGTTGGAGGGGGGATGGAATGAAGATACCCGGGGATGGAAAAGTATTTATCTTTGTTGATACTAGTAGAATAGTGTAATTGTAATGGTGCGTTGGATGATGAGAGATTTTTCTTTCGCACTTGATTCCGTTTTGTCGCTTTTCATTGTGTGACTCCGGTTTTTCGAGTGTCATGCCCGAACTGTTGATACTGTGTTGGTGTTCTGAATCTCGTGCTTCGTTCACTTTTGAGTGTCACCATGTGTGTATCCACCCCGAAGATACAGTAAGGATTTAACGATTAAATACACAAGACACCTTCGGTTCTTCGTTGTATAGCTTTGATTCTAGTCCATATAGCGGTGATGTCGGTAGTGGTGGCGCCGACCGTATCTGCATGGCGATTGACTTCGTCTGCGTCCTTGACCTCGCATTAGTCTACCGTACGGGAGTTTTTGTCGGTTGTGACTAGGTAGGTAGTGATGATGTGGTTAGAGCGTGGTTTTTTTTTAAAAAAAAAATGCTTGGATACACTGCAATAATGAAGTTTCACAAGCAACGCAATCTTATGCAGTACTACGGTGAGTATTATGTTGACGATACAGTGAGAGAGACGCTTCTTCCTCGGGGGTTTAATATTGGGATTGGGTTTTGGTGATTTGGAAGTGTTACATCAGCATTGAGGTATGGGATGCGACAGTAAATAAAGAAAGACTAGACTTCGTAGAGCCATGTCATCTCCCTGACAGCGCCCTCCATCCTCCGATTGCCTCTGCTACCTTCCAACAAGCGCCTAGCTACTCCCACTAAATACCTTTGTGCCTCTACCATAGCACCACCTCTGCTGTGCCGCTGCCTACTCCCTCCACCCTTCAATAATAATATCCGCAGCCTGTACGCATTAGCACCAGCCAGCCAAATCCCCAACAACAAACAACAAACATACCTTCTCCCCAACAGCATACGCCACAGAGCTCGTATGCGAACTCGTCAAAAACGGCAACACACTAATATCCACCACCCGCAACCCAGGCGCACCATGAACCTTCAAATCGGGGCCGGTCACACCCCCAAGGTGCTTTGGCATCATGGCAGCAGTGCAGCAAGGATGCATGTACGAGAAGCCCATGGTTTCCTTTGTGTATTCCAAAAGTGCGGCGTCGCTTTGGATTGAAGCGCCGGGTGCTACTTCCGCAGCGCCGTACTTTTGCATGGTGGGGGTGGTGAAGGTTCTGCGTAGGTAGCGCAGATGCGCGAGGTAGACGTCGAAATCGATTGGGTTGGAGCCGGTGCGGTAGTCGAGGATGGGTTGGGCGAGGTGGTTTGATGGATTGATGCGGACGGTGCCGCGGCTCAAGGGGTGGAGGTTGATATTCACGAAGCCTGTTCCGGTCGCAAATGGAACTTCTAGACTGGGGGCTTGGGGATTCGAGAGGAAGTCTGCGAGGACGGATAGTTGGCGCTTGTAGCCTGCGATGAGGGTCGGGTCTGAGTCGGCAGGGAGGTAAGTGCCAGCGGAGTCGTCAGCAGCCATGGTGCGCATTTTGTCTATGATGGCCATGTAGTCGGCCGTCATGTTGGGTAAAGATACGTAGATGGCGGTGTTGCCCATGGCCAACGTGTACGGGCCAAGTGCGGGTACCATGTTGAAGTCGGCTACTGCTTTGGCTGCATATGCTGGATCGAGCATGTCTGAAGGCGTGTTTGAGAAGTTACCGGGTCTCGAATCTGTCACGCGGTTAGTGATGTGCAATGTTCTACATCGTGAACGATACAAAAGACTTACAATTCCACGACATACGGGGACCAGAGTGGTCTTGGAAATTTGAGCCTACGCCAGGAAGATCGAGCACCACGGGGATGTCCGCTGTTTTGAGGAACGACGCGGGTCCGATGCCACTTCTTTGCAAAATTGTGGGCGTATGTAGAGCGCCGGCCGAGATGACGACTTCGGCTTTGGCTGTGACGTTGAGCATACTATCGTCGATCAAAGATCGCGCTTCCACTAGCGGCGGCCCAGATGAGATGCCGTCGGTATAGACTACCCGGGTGACCTGGTGCTGGACAAGTAAGTCGTAGTTGGGTCTTGCGCTTTCAACATCGGCGTAGTGGCCTAGCCCGGAATGGGATCGCATCGCAGTGACTGGATGTTGGGAAGTGGGTACCCAGCAGATACCGTCCTTGTCGCCGCCAGCGCAATCATCGACCACTCGGATACCCATGTCTTTCCAGGCTTCTCTAGCAACGTGGAAGTCACCCCATTGAAAGGGCGGAAAGCTGGAGTAGATGGGGGTCGTGCCTCCATAGGCTGATCGGTCCCAAGTATAGCCATACTTTGTGACAACCCCGGGAGTTGGGTCGGTAAACTTGGTGCTCTGTAGGGCGGTCAGCCTGCTTCCACTTTCGAACACGGATCTGCTCTTACTTTCTTATAGTACGGAAATACACCATCCCAATCCCATCTAACAGCACCAGTGTCGGGATCGAGACTGGCGACTTTCGCCCAAGCATCGTGATCATGTCTCGATCCGCGGTCAAAGAACATGCCATTGATACAGCTGCTGCCGCCAACAGCCTGGCCAGCGAGCACAAAAGCCGTCTTATTTTTCACTTCCGGATTAGGCAACGAGCTGAAAATGAAGGATCCTGCTCTGGGGCCCGCTCCACCCCACTCAGCGGTGGGTGGATCAAACATGCCGGGTGCGTATTCGACTTTGCCATACTCGATCACGAGCACTGTTTCTGCGGAGTGTGTTAGTCAAATAGAAGAAGATTTCTTGTAGCAAGCAGTTACTGTCTGGGAAAGCCTCGGTAAGGCGATCGGCGACCGTAAGTCCTGAGGTACCACCGCCAGCGATAATGAAATCGTAGCTACTACGGAGTTCGGAAACTTGTCGCTTCACCGCAGCATGCGGGAGCGCATAGGCCAGGGAAATGGTTAGACCAGCGGCGAAAATCGTTGGGATCATCATCGCTGAACTCGGAGAATTACCTCTACGTAGGCTGGCTAGTAGCAGGTGTGATATTTGTATGCAAGCAATTCTTGTGCAAGATCACGACGCCCCTGTCGGCATTTTTTCGATTGGCCTTCATGTTGACGGATGTGTGTATATAGGCTGTATACAACGCATGTGATTAGTACTGTAAATTTATACACGTGTTGGTAATTGTCTTGGTAGTCGTGCCCTGCAGTCGTGGTACGCTCGCCCTACATCAGGCGTATAAAGAGGAGCGGGCGACCCCGCAATGCTTCGTATTATCCCTTATCACCCATGAAGCTTGAGATCATGCTTACCGGTCAATCTCCATAATTCATAACTGTGCTAAGAATATTTTCGTTCGTGCGAATTTGTGTCATGAGATGGCTGTTGCTGGCGTTCGTTCCTGCGACATAGGTAGCAAAAATCGTAAGTACCAGAAACATAGCCATCTTTGAGCCTTTAGCGGCCCCTCCAGCACTGTATGGTCTAGTGTATGGGCACATACGCGCCATCTTGAATTGCAAGCTCCCGGGTAAAAAAGAAAAAAGAGGAGACCATGTCATCGGCATTTGAAACAGTCTGCAGTCGAGAATGCAGATGCCGTGGAGAATAGGTGCGGAGAATTTGCGGAGAAGCCGGGGGGAAAGGGGAGGGGTAAATGTGGAGCCTAAAGTAGCCCCGGATTTTGAATAGTTAGATTGCAAGAGTTGGAACGTAACGTCATCTGGCCGGGCTAAGATTATCCCAGGATTGGTTTTTAACCGTACTTTTCCTTGACTTGCGAAATCCTTGTAGGTACTTTTGTATACTTTTGATACTTTAGGTTCTGGATATGGGACATAAGGGTGGTCGCTTTTTGCTCTACCTAAGCGGACGTCCAGCGTGAGGTGACGGATGATTGAGCGGCTGGGCATAAGAGTATAGAACAAGTGGTCGCATACTAGAGCGGTACTCGGGAATTTTCCATTGGTGGAAGTTCCAAGTGTGCTTCTTGTGGAGAGGTTAACAGAAGCTTCAATACTGTAGGTGTACCTAGCGTCTGAGATCCCGATTGCTCATATACATGCATCATGAAATCCTTTGCACATTTGACAGACGTACCTAATATTCTTCGTCATGAAAGTTCTCGCATCGTGTCTGGCAAGTGTATGCCTCGCCACAAGTACGTACGCCGCCAAACCCCCTACCGTGCATTCCAGGGCCGGGATATACCAAGGTCGGTACCTCGCAGCGTTTGACCAAGATATCTTTCTCGGCATCAAGTACGCGCCAGAGCCGGTGCGCTTCGCTCCAGCTGAATTGGTCGCGGATGCGCCTAAGACCTACCACGACGCTACGCAATATGGGTTAGACTGCAAGGGCTATGGTTCAGATACGAATAAGCTCGTTGCCGGAAACTGGACCGAGATGGGAGAGGATTGCTTGCATTTGAATGTTATCAGGCCAAGAACAAAGGAGACGGATTTACCGGTGCTGCTTTGGATTTATGGGGGTGGATGGCAGCAGGGGGCTACGAGTGATCCACGGTAAGCTCTCTGCAGAGAGTGATGTCGAGCGCAGGATGTTGACGCATGAGAAGATATAATATGAGCTACATCGTCCAAGAGTCCGTACAAAACAACAAACCCGTCATCGGAATCTCCATCAACTACCGTATGGCCGCATTCGGCTTCCTCTATAGTAAAGAGGTCGAAGCAGCCGGGACCCAAAACCTCGGACTAAGGGATCAACGGCTTGCTATGCAATGGGTCAACAAGCACATCTCCTCTTTCGGCGGGGATCCGTCCAAAGTTACCATCTGGGGCGAGTCCGCAGGCGCGTATTCCGTCGGCGACCAGATCGTCGCATACAACGGTGATAACGACGGTCTTTTCCGCGCCGCCATCCTAGAAAGCGGCGGTCCCGCTGGCGCACCGCTCAACGGCACGGACTGGTATCAGCATATGTACATCAACCTCACTGAGTCCGTAGGCTGTGCAAACGCAACGGACACGCTGCAGTGTTTGCGCGAGGTGCCATACGAAACTATTGCACCCTATGGATACCAAGGCGTCGAATGGTTCCATGTCATCGACGGTAGCTTTATCACCGAATACGGCCAGGAATCTCTGACCAGAGGCAATTTCGCTAAGATCCCATTGATTCTCGGGACGAATACAGACGAAGGGTTCGGTGTGAATGGCGTGAATACCGATGAGGACGCTATCAACCAGATTGTTCATACTAAACGCTGGAATGTGAATGAAGATGAAGCGCGCCGCATACTGGAACTCTATCCGAATGACCCTGCGCTTGGCCAGCCCTATGGGTGGGGAAATCGTACATGGCCACAATACGGTCTACAGTATAAGCGCTACCAGAGTATCGCGACGGATCTAGTTATGTATGGGCCACGGAGGTTGCTGGCAAAGAGTATGAGTGAGCATGTGGATGGTGTCTATTCGTACCGATGGGATGCGCCCAAGTTCAACAATACTCCGACTTCGATTGGGGTCAACCATTTCTCCGAGGTTAGTAGGACTGAAAAGGAGATGATTGAGAAAGGAATGTGCTGATATGATCAGATCCCTTTCGTTTTCGGGAACACGGAGCAGCAGATTACGCCGCTGGGCAACAGTCCGGAGAACATTGCGCTGTCGAAGCTGGTTATGCGCATGTGGACGTCTTTTGCGTACGATCTTGATCCGAATGGCCATGGAGGTATGTATTCGTGGATGCGCGAGACTGAAATGTCACTGACGAGATTCAGTATCGCACGTTCCTGAGTGGCCGAGCTACGCAGGCAATGCTACCAACTTTGTCTTCCGGAAAGACCAGAGCTACATTGAGGTGGATGACGATCGAGCGGCAGGTGTCGTGTACATTAACAGTCTGGTGCGATGAGGGGAAGTAGTTCGAGGGTCTGGATGTTGAAAAGGGGATTGTCTACCACGTGCACGCACAGACCCATATTACGTCACAGTAGCTTTACTAGCTTCAGTTTATACCAATGTTGGAGTTCGAACGGTGAAAAGATGGTAGTAGATAGATTAACTTGGGACTATATCAACCCAGAAATTGAGTTTGTAGTTGACATGAAGAGAGGTGAAGGAGGTGAAGGAGGTGGGAGTGGGGCGGGCTTATCGTCATCTCCGGTGAGCGGTACCGACCCAAGACGCAACCCGAACGCGACGACGTCTACGTTGCAATTCACACGTTTGCCAGATTACTACCCAACACGTGCGCCGCAAACTATCGGACATATAAGCTGCCACCCACGCCTACACTACTCAAGCTGCGTATCGTCTACTGCCAAGCTTGCATATAGTCCCCCCACCACCGCGAACATGTCCACTCGCGGGCAGTTCAACACCAAGAACCCGACTATCAAGCGGATACGTAAGCTTATTTCCGGGTACCTTCTTCTCCTACACTGTATAGCTGACGGAAAACAGTAAAAGAAGCTTCCGAACTCTCTGTAGCGCCCTCTTCGGACTACCACGCCGAACCGCTAGAAACGAACCTCTTCGAATGGCACTTCACAATCCGCGGCCCGCCTGCGCCTTCCCCCTACGCCGGCGGCATATACCACGGTCGGATAGTGCTGCCCTCAACATACCCACTACGCCCACCGGCCTTTCGCTTCCTCACTCCCACCGGCCGTTTTGAAGTCAACCGCGAGATCTGCCTCAGCATATCAGGGCATCATGAAGAAACGTGGCAGCCTGCATGGGGCGTGCGCACGGCTCTTGTCGCCATACGGAGCTTCATGGACACCGACGCGAAGGGTCAGCTAGGCGGCATCGAGTGCAGTAGGGAGGCACGCGCGCGCATGGCCAAGGACAGTGGGGCATGGAAGTGCACGGCGTGTGGGAAGAGTAATGTCGAGGTTATGCAAGAGCGGGAGGAGATGGTTAGGGCGGTGGAGGAGAAGGAGGGGAAGAGGAAGGACGAAGAGGTTCCTGAAGAACTACGGCTTGCTTACCGAGATGAGCTGGAAAAGGACGGAGCAGCGGGCGGGAAGGAAGACAAGGGCAAGGCGCGGGCAGCGGAGAGTTCTACTAACATGAAATCGGCTGCCTCGCCTTCAGTACCCACAGCAGCGGCTCCGCTCACGAACGTGGTGCGCCCCACGCCCGTTGCGCCTGTCACAAGACCAACGAGCACAACACCAGCACCTTCGCCGCAGCAAGTTGCTCAACGTAATCCAGACATGACCTGGATTGACACTTGCATCGGAGGTTTGGTGGCAGCGCTGTTGTTTATGGTACTGAGGAGGTTCGTATGAGCATGCTGCGCCGTATACACGATCCTGAAGCGTGCAAGCCATTCATATGGCATGTGCAATGAGCTTTGCGCAACGTCCTCGAGGGGGTATTCTTATTTCATATCAAATCGTTCAACTCTTGTCAAGAATGGGAGTTTCTGTTGGGTCATTTTTCTCACGTCTCTATATACATGATACCTTCTGATAAAGCGTCATCCTCCAAAGACTTCTTCTCTCTATTACAGTTCTATTTGGCTTGAGTCAACTCTCATCTTCTCTCGAAAGTTACGATTATCCCCTATGCATCCGGTTTCTACCCTTTGTCGTGTCAGTTCAGCTCGTGGTTAGCAGATCACATGAACGGAGTGTACATCTGGACACTCGCGGATGGTCCTCAGCCTCACATCACGAATGCGTCAAGGAGATGCATGGTTTCCACCTGTGTGTATCAGAGGGAACTCTCAGATGACGCTGAGCCCGAACACATGGTCTGGTATCGCCGGCGCTGAGACTGAGGATTGTAAGAAGTGCAAGCCTGGTGCATTGGGATGTGCACATGCAGAAGACGTAGGCCACATGCAGAAGACGTAGGCCACATGCAGAAGACGTAGGCATGATCGTGGAGCCTTCAGCCTGTTCAGTCGTTGTCTAAACTCCTTTGGCTCCCTTCGCTGTGCTGCGCGGTACTCGCAGATCCGCCCATATTCGAACAGGTTTCCATGTCAGTTCACTTTCACTTTCTGCCACAGCACACCGCGTCATCCCTAGCCAGCTCATGGGCGTCGTGGGCCCCGCTTGCGAATGCTTGGCGCTGTTTACAAAGTGCTTTTCCCACACTGAGCTCGATGATATTCTCGCACAACAATTCACGACACTGCTCACGACGCCAACACCGAAACACCCGCTTCCATCTTGACTACAGTGCCTGCTATTAGCGGTAATTCACAGCAGACCGAGCTCTTTGACTACATTCACTGCAATGGGTCTCTTCAGCTTCCTCTCAGCTAGGTCCTCCCGCCGCGCGCTCATCAACAAAGCCCCCAAGAACCAGAGCGAGGCAGACAACAACATGAACACCGTCAACAAAACCGTCAACAACACCGTTAACAACACCGATATCAACCGCAACAAAAACATCAACATGGACAACACCGACGCCCCAAAGATGGGCCACAAGCGCAAGCATTCCGCGCGCCTTGTCACCGGTATCCAGAAGGTCTTCAACAACCACCACCGCAGTGAGAGCGCCAGTCCCGGAAGTACTCCCATCATCGTCCCCATGTCTGCTTCGCCAGCACCTGCTGCGCTATCACATACACTCAAGAAGCTCTACCGCTTCCAGTCGCCCAAACAGAAGGTCAGTACTTCTATAGATGAACCCATTTGACATTGCTGACCCCACACAATCAGGCCCAGCCCGCCTCCTCACCGCCGTCCACCGCCGATGCCACAATGGTCGAGTCCGACTCTACTGTCCTCTCAAGCCCCCTTCCGTCCAGCCCTCCCTCTTCCAACACCCTGACACCGCCCTCGACCCCAGACTATGCAGTGTCGGCCTCGAACAAGCAGGAAGTCGCCGCTGCCCCTCTGCTCTCGCCCAAGAAGGTAGTCGATCAAGTACCTCAGCCCGCTCTGCAGACTCGACTGGATGACATTCCCATGGCTCCTGTTGAGAAGCGCGCCGACGCCAGTGCTTCACTTCCCAAGACCTCCCAGCCCAGCGCGGTTGAGGCTAAGCCTACCAAGTCCGATGCGTACACCGACGAGCTCGAGGCTGCCATGGCTGGCATGCGCGCCGCAGAGAAGCTGTTGAACCAGCGTCATGCTGCTATGAAGCCGACTGTCACTAAGGCTAAGGCAAACACTAGCAAGAAGGTAAAGCCTAGGAACATTGCCGTCGGAAACAGTGAAGCAACAGCTCGTCTACCGGCCAAGCTCTCTCCCCATCGCCGGACGCAGTCGAGCACCCCCAACGAGGCATGCGAGGCACTCCGACGCCGTCAGGCCGTCAAGGACCTGGCGTTCTATGCTGCTGATGGGTGCCCAACCAACATCGACACCATCGAGCAGATCAGCGCTCATTTCTACCTCAAGGCACGCCACACCGACAGTGAAATGCCTGATGTCACGTTCAACGTCAACGGCGTGAGCGTTCGCGCGAGCCAGATGCCGTATGGCTCTGTTGAGCGCAACTGGATCACACGCTACAACGCTGTGGTCGACAACGCCCAGCTTGTCGAGCGTCGGCTCATGAACGCCGAGGATCACGAGATGATCGTAACCCAACTCTTCCCAGATGAGCGCGGCCACATCTTGAAGCCCGAACACTTCGAGATCTTCATGACCGGGCTCGGTGAAGAGGGCATCCTTACCAAGGGACAGGCAAAGACGACTGCGAGAGTTGCCGTCACCACTGAAGAGTTCGACAAGGGCGCACGTTACACCGGACCGTCGGTGAACAGGCTTGCCCATCGTCGCAACCCCACCGCAGTCGCCATGTTCGATATCCCCAAGGAGGCGCGTCGACACATTGCATCATTCTCACCGCGCCCAACCCAGTCACAGGGCCAGAATGAACTGTACTACTACCTCCGCATCCTCGTCGAAGCCGCCGTCTATGGTCAGAACTTCTGGAAGGGCTACTTCTTCCCGAGCGCCCGCAACAAGCTCAACGACTTCTACCAGGCCCACAAGCTCTCGCAGGAGGGTTGGCTCTTGCCACCCAACCTGACCGACTACAAGCGCGACTGGACGCACCGCGAGATACGTCTCCTTCAGCGCGGCCAGCTCATCTGCGACCTCCTCCAGAAGTACGAAGCCAACGAGCTCACCGACTACGGCATCATCCGCGCCATCCGCGCCACCTTTGTCGGCATCCCCGCCCAGCCCTTCTGGTGCACGGAAGACCTAGAGTCCTTCCTCTACCACCGCATCGCCGGCTCGGGACTCAGCGTCTCACGCATCGTGGACATTCTGGTCCTGCACCCGGACCACGACGCCACGTTCGCGAACCAGCGCGTGAAGGCGCAGATCGTGGCCGGTCTTCGGGACCGAGCGGAAACGTTCAAGCAGGAGGAAGAGGCACGTATGCAGGAGATTGGCAGGAGCCAGGTGACATTTAAGCGAGCGAAGAAGAGGGAGATGAGGAGGTGGGAGCGGGTGAAGGCCGGGTGGAAGAGGGCGTTTGGGAAGAAGGAGGTTTTGCTTCCTTTTGACCCTTTTGCCCCCGAGCATGGGGTGGTTGGGGAGGGAGGGGGCTGCATCCATTCAGTTTGAGACACTCGCCTGAAAGGGTTTGAGGTGGTCTCGCTGCGTAGATGCAGTCCGCTTCTTATCAAATGTTTCGTGAGGGTATCTTGGGGGCGAGCTGGTGTACTATAGTGTCGTATTACTGCCCCGAACGAGCAACGATATTGTCCTGAAGATGTTTACGCTGACGTATTTCCTGTACTCTAAACAACGGTCGTGATGGACTTCACCCACGTTATATCAACCGTTCTAATCACGTCTAGTACATCAGAAACAAGCACACTACTCACTGCGGGACCCGCTATTCACATCTCTAGACCATGTATATACACAATACCGCCGCCACCACCGAATTGTTTTTTTGCATCCGCTTTCACCGGTAGGTAGCACGAGTCACCTACACCTACACCACATAAACGCGCCACCTTTTGCCTAGCTACCATGGAAATCGCGTAGGAATAGTAAAACCAACACACAACACACACACACATTTTTTTTTCGTACCCTTCACTTCACCCTGCACGTGCGAGTCATGTCTATCACGAGACTCATATCCTGCAGAAAACGAGCAGTTAGTCTAAGAAGTGTTTATTAAACCCTTATAAGAGAGGAGGAAGAGAGGGGTGATATTCCTCATATACTATCATGACAGTACTTAGCTTGTTCAGGTGTTATGTATTAGCAGTAGCCGATATTTTGTATATTATTATCGTGTTACTGCTACGGTATAGCAAGGGTGGGGCTTGGGGTAGTGTGGTGTGGTGTGGTGTGGTGAAGGGAGTATTATAATAGTTTGGGGGGGGGGGGCTGGGTAGTTAACTACACACACGCACGGGTGAGACGTTAAAGAAGAGTAAGAAACAGGATAGGAACCTTGGTGACATATATCTCTACGATACAGGAGGAAAGGAAGTATAGAATAGGGTATCTTACAAGAGTCAATCTTACTAACGATTAAGCACTCCAAAACAACGAAAAGATTATTCACCTATACCCCACCAAAAAAAAAACCACACGCGTACTCCCTAAAACTTCAGCAACGCAACACAAGCCAAACACCCCACAGCGACCAGTGTCCCCGTGACTTCGGGTCTCCTCAAGAACGACCTGAGCGGGTGATCACCTGCTTTAGTCACGGCAGCAGCATCACCCACGTGACGCGTACTAAGGGGTCCCTTATCGCTCACAGGTTTCCGCGGTGGAAGGTGAAGAGTAGGCGAAGGCTCCTCATGCAGCAAATCCGTGGCAATCATATCATCCAACTCGTCCACCAGGGTAGCACACAATCGAAAGATATTCTTAGCTTCCTCGATAATGTCCACACGCTCATCGGGCGAGAAGACGTTCTCAGCAACCAGTAACCGAGTCTTGAACTCGGCCTTGATATCCTCCCCATCAAGCAAGCCGTTGAAGTGCCAAAACGCCAATCCCCGATCGGAGAGGAGGAGGAGGAGGGGGTCCAGCGGCGGCTGCTCATTCGGCGAATCTTGTTGCGTTGCGGGCGGCGGCCAGAATCCCGGCGGCGCCTTCAATAATGAGCCTCGTATCCAGCGTCCGCCCGAGAAGATGGCCATGTAGAAACACCATGCATAGCTTACTAGCGTCCACGGCTTCTCATTCACACTCTTGCGGATATGCGTACAGAACTCTGCGACTTTGTTTCCGGGGTATTTGGCTAAGAGGACTTCCAGATCCGTCGCATGGACGCCTAGCAAGTATTCTAAATCGCGCTTTAACCGCCCCGATCGCACTAAGCCCCTCGGCCGTAACGACTGCAAGAAGCCGGCGAGTTGTGGGGACGGCGGTGTCGGCGCGCCGAGCGTGGATGTGAATAATGTGGGGGAATCGTATGGGTTTACGAGGAGGTAGGAGAGCAAGGGCGAGAAGGGTGGAGAGGCGGTTTCGGCGTCGTGTGTGGTTTGTGAGGCGTGATCGCGCAGTATATCGGCCCATAAGGACTCAAAGGTCAGGAAGATGTGTGCGAAGTGGAGGAGGCCTGTTGCGTAGAGTGTCGAGTCTGATGTGTGCGGTGGGAGGGCGAGCGGGAGGCGCGATGTTATGAGGCGGTTGAGCGATGTGTGGAGGGTTCTGTAGATGTATCATGTATCAGCTTCTTACCACTTACTAGCATAGCAGGATATATGGAGGGGAGTTTGAGGAGGGAAACATACCGTGTCGCTGCATTAATCTCCCCAGAGAGCGAGACTGGTAACGTGGGCGCTGTACCTCGGCCCTCTTCCCGCATGTCGTCGTGCTGTTTCTCCAACATCCTTCCGCAGTATCGATAAGGGTACAGTACAGCCCGTCAATCTTTCCAGCGGTTTGTCCAAAACGACCAAACACAAGAAACGAAGCCGGAGCCGGAACCGAAGCCTTAAACCCAAACGCTCTCCCTGCACGCGCAAATCCCACGAGGCAGGTACAGCAGGCTAGTTGTTTGGCTCGTGGAAAATGCACGCGGAAGTTGTATCCGCGCCGCTCACCTGCCATGCGATCCAGGCCCGGAAGCCAGGCACAAAAGGGCATCTTTCACTTTAGTTAGTGGGGTCCCTGAAATGCATGGTGGCGGACCTGGGACCGCGCGAATCCTGTGCTGGGGGCGATTCGAGGCTGTGGTGGCGTTCGATGATGCCATTGACTGGCTCATGCAGGGATCAGCGCTCGTCATTGCTGCTGGCATCCATGATGTGCTGTAGGAGTACAACTAGACGAGGACTTTGAAGACAGACGAACGAGGGAATAACGTGATGGAGATGCAGGATTCTCGGGGTCCTGCTGAGGCGTATGTGTGAGAGGCAGATCATGTGGGTTTGGCATGTGTAGGACCGATTTTCACGCGATCTACGGAAACCCACCCGCGACGGTAGATCGACACGAACCGTGCAGATACCTAGGGCATGCCAAGGTGAGGCTGTGGCTGCAGATAATCAAGTGACTGGACACGTTCGAAATGCTCTCTGTGTATGTACATTGCTTGTGGTTTCGTTGCTGAATGATAGCGTTACTAGCGCTATGTCTATCAATGCTGTGAACCTTTACATTCCGTTTAGATACACATGCACCAGCTCCTCCTAGTATACTTCCCACAACCCATCCTGTATCTCCCTCTTCTCCACCCTAAGGAGGCGCCCGGTGACGTCGTTGTTAACTTCGGACATTGTTGGTTGAGAGCATGGTGTTGTGACGATGAGTCTATGGCTAGAACAAATCTGCAGTCTTCCCATTATGTTGCGTTCGCTGCTGGTCTGGTCATGTGGGCATCATTCTTGCCTGCTGTGCATCTCACCAGTGTGTCTCACCAGTGTGTGAAATCCTGCTTATAAAACAGAACTTCAAAGAGTGCAATGAACATGAGTAGTGAATACATGAATTGTAGGATACTGCGCTTTATTTACCATGAGCAAAAGCATACGTCACCAAATTTGCATCCATCATGCCACCATGCTTAGCCACCTACAACTGCCGCGAAGACAACATTCGGGGTGCCACCAAGACGAGAGGAATGGCCGGTCAAACCAGGCGAGGGGCTCGTGATCCTAGAACCGACCAGAGCTATCGTGACAAGCAAGATCCGAAAGAAGGGTATAGCACCAAAATTGATGGTATAAAGGAAATTAGAGTCATCATGAGTATCGTTACACAGGCGTCGCGCGAGGTCTAGTGCGACCGTGAAGCGTGAGCGTCTATTTGCGAGCCCAGTTGAAGTTGACGTCCGCACGCGCTGCGACTTCACCAACATCCGGGTCAGCACACACGGGAGCCCAGACCTGAGCTTGGAATTGGCCTGCTAGGAGATTATTGCCGAAATACGAGTAGTCTGTCTTTGTCAATGACGTCGTGCTTTAGCCTTTGAAACATGTACTTACAGCAATAAAAGCGACCCGGCCAGTTAGCGGTGCCATCGCAATGTCCAACGGCACAGCCGATGCGTGTGCTGTTGCGCCAGACCATCTGGGTAAAGTGACCCCATGCGGCATCGTAGTAAGGGTTGTCGTACGGGTATTTCGTCTCCTCCTCGTGCCAGCCGTGGGTAGCGGTGCGTGCGAATTCGACCCAAGCGTCGTAGTTGTCAGGTGCTGGGTTACTGGAGGAAAGATTGCTGCCGACGCGTTTCTGAGACGATCAGCCATGGAGCCACATGGTGATGGTGTCACGCTACTTACATGTTCGGGATTGTGGGGGCACTCCTCGATGTCTGCCCGCGCGGCGTCGGCAAGCTCAGGATCCCACACCAGATCCTGGGCGCAGTGGAGGCGACGCCAATACCAGTGGGCCCTCATTACGGCGCTAACAAAGTTGGGGTCGTCCTGGTTTGGAGCATCGCCCTTGACGAAGGCGCGACGCTTGACATCGTAGGAAGGAGCAGCAACTGCGGCCGTCACCGCGAGAGTAACAAATAGGGCGAAGATCTTCATGGTTGAAGTGATTGAAAGATAACAACGGTCAGTATGTATGGCCTAGGGTAGCGTGCAGTAGAGGCGGGATGCTAGGAGAGTAACTGTTGTTGGTCCGTGACAGTGTACACAATCTGGGGCAAAGGAATGGTTGTTGTTGTTGTTGTTGTTGTAAGGAGCGGCAGTGGTTGCAAGTGATGAAGAAGGAGAGAAACGAGACCGGCGGGGTTTATATGTAGAGGCCCGTGGGCTGGGTCAATTATGGCGTGTTATTGTTGGGACGCGCCTGTCTTCACATACTAGCCCCACAAACAAACGCCCACCACTGGGGGGACATACGCCAATAACCAAGGTAACTAAATTGAGAAGGAGAAATCCGAAAATGAACGCAACAGCAGTGAATGATGAGCGGTGACAGCAGACGTACATCGGCGGGCGTGGGTGCAAGGTCAGCCGGGGTAGACTAGTACTAGGACAGCTTCATTGCGCTTTGTAGACGAAACCCTCGTTTCGTTGCGCAACAGTCACACAGCGTCAAACCCATCATGGTTTTGGAGCCCCAAGCTGCAGGGTCGAGAGCGTCCCAAGATCTTCCCTACTACGCTTGTGTAAGATTGCGACTCGCACAAAGCCGCTTGCACACACAAGACCGCCATTCATCGCTTCCGTCAGATAGCGCCATGTCGAGTGCCGGGGATGATTTGCCACAAAGGCTGTAGAGGTATGTACGGACGGGAAGCTGCATCGTAGTGCCCGTACAGATGACTGTTTGAGGTCATGGGCAACACCGCACCTGTGTCGAGTCTCCTCACCCCTCCTTAAGACGCTTTGCCGGACGTCCAATGAGCGAGTCGTCCGGAAGACCGCTCCTTTTTGTGCCCGGCAGACTAGAGGTACGGATGTCGTTGTCGTCCTGGCTGACCCTTCTCACGGGATACTTGATCTTCGAGTCCTCGAAACAGCTCTCCAATGGTTTGCCGTGCACCGTGAAATAGGGATGTAACAGCGCCTTTTCTGCTGTGAGTCGCTTCTGAGGGTCGTACTCAAGAAGCTGCTTGAGGAGAGAAAGACCTTCCGGGCCCGGCGTGTCTGGTCCAGAGCCGACTGGATACTGATTGTTGTTGAGCGTCTGGTGGTACCAGCGTTCTAATCCATCACCACCTTGTGGACGCGGGAACCGTGCCGCATTGCCTGTAGCAAGGGATGAGAGCTGAGGATGCTCAGGCATGGCAGTCAATAGCGGCCATCGGTCTTTGCTTGGCATGCCCATGATTTCCACAATCTTCTGCATTTGGTTGCGTTGAAAGGGAACTGTCTTCTTACTATCCATCTTTGCTTCTTCTCCCTTGAAGATCGGTCGTAGCGACAGCAACTCAGCGAAAATGCACCCGACAGCCCACAGATCAACGGCAGGTGTGTAGTGGCGACTGCCCAGGAGGAGTTCAGGAGCGCGATACCATATCGTTACGACGACCTTATCGCCAGAGAACAATGACTGGAGCGGTTTGTAGAACAGGCGAGCAAGGCCAAGATCGCCAATTTTGACTTTGCCAGCACTAGTGACCATGATGTTGGCCGGCTTCAGATCTCGATGCATGACCCAATTCCGGTGAAGGTAAACGAGACCCTGTAGGAGCTGATACAGGATTGATCGAATCGTTCGTGCTGGTATCGCTTGACGCTGGGGTTGGTTGTGGTGGTGGATGATTTGGAGTAAGTCGTGTTCAGCGTACTCGAAGACAATGTAGATGCACTTGTCTTCTAAGATGATTTCTACGGTATGCACGACGTTTGGGTGCGCAAGCTCTGTGCAGAGGGCCATCTCCCGTATGGCCGACTGCGAGATGCCAGAGTACTGAAGTTCGCCTTCCTTGTCCGGCTTGAACCTAGTCGTGTTAGTCTGTGCAGTGGCAATCTTTTGCTCAACTTACTTTTTGATGGCAAACTCGCCTGTGCGGCCATTCCTGCCTTCGGCCTTGTACACGCGTCCATAGGTCCCGCTGCTGATGAAACCCACGATCTTATAGCGCTCGGTGACTCGCTTCTTGTTGTTGTATCCGGTGAACATTTGATCTGTTCAGTGGCACGTTTAGTATTTGCACATGTACGGAGTATCGAGACGGTGTTCGAAGTGGTAGTAGTGGACGACCTCTAGCTCAGCAATATCAACGGAACGAGATGGCCGGATGATGGGAAGTAATTTTAGGCTGTACCGAAATGGCAATCAAGCGGAACAGGCAGTTATGATGGGCAAATGCAGGGCGCGAGACAAAGCGAGATATGGGGCGACGATGGCTTATGCATATGTGGAGGCTGGAAAGGGATAAGACACGACAGCGCGCGTCGACCACGCACCGATGAGGCTTGGGAAAAGGGACGCCTACTGTTAATGGCAGCGACAGGGCTGTTGCGCGAAGCCGCTCGAACTGAGACAGCTGATGGGGAGTCGAGGGCTGCAGCCGGGTCATCTTCACGCATTGTCACGTTCGGCAATAGGTAGCTAGCCACGGCTTCGGCGCATAGACGACGTTGCCGACGGGACTCTCCGGCGGGCGTCGACAGGACGCAGGTGCGAGGGATAGAGGGCCTGATGGTCGACTGGTAAATGCGTGAAGTGCAGGACGCCGAGCATGACCCGTGGTCTGACTGTCCCTGTTGCTGTGGTTTACCGGCAGCTACCTACAGCTATCCCGCAGAGCCTCATGCTGGACCCCTCGTGCACCAAGGCTGATATGCGGCAGACGGGTATTTCCAGGCCTCTTCCTCCACCATCGCAGGCCCACGATGGAATCCCGTAACCTCACCGGCTACTTTGTGTACATTTTGACCATCGCGACGCTGGGACCGCTGCTGTTCGGCTTCCACTTGGTATGCATGCACGAACCACAGACGCGCGCATACCGTAGCTACCGTAGCTAACACGACCAGTCTGAGCTGAACGCGCCCGAAGATGTCATCCGCTGCAAGAAGAAGTCGATCAAGGCGGCCGTCGCTGGCCCAAACCTCCCGCAATGCATCGAGATGAGCCCGACGGAATGGGGTGTGGTGGGCTCGCTGTACACACTGGGAGGTCTGATGGGAGCGCTTTCGGCAGGACCACTGGCAGGCAGATATGGACGCCTCAGGGCCATGCAGATCTCGACCCTCTTCTTCGCCGTCGGGCCCATCTTCGAAGCGCTCAGCCCGAATATCGGCGTCATGGCATTCGGAAGGCTGCTGTCCGGAGTCGGCGCAGGAGCGGCGGTGGTCATCGTGCCCCTCTACATCTCAGAGATCGCGCCGCCGGGCAAGAAGGGCTTCTTTGGCGCCTTCACCCAGATTGGCTGCAATGTCGGCATCCTCATCACGCAGTTGCTTGGTTACTTCCTGAGTCACGATTCCTACTGGAGGCTTATACTGGCTATCGGGGGTGTCATTGGCGCTGTTCAGGGTGCGGGACTGCTCTTGTCGGTGGAAAGCCCCAAGTACATTGCGGAGCAGGGCAACGTGTCACTTGCGAAGAAAACGCTACGCAAGATTCGGGGAGAGCACGCGGACATCGAGGATGAGATGAACGACTGGGGCGCATCGAGCGCGGGGCAAGTCGATGGTGAGCCAAAGCCTGACATCCTACGCCGACTTGCAATCACATACTAACTACATTGTAGAGGAAGAGCAGACACTACTGAGCAACGAAGATGGCCCAGTTGATGCAAGGTCGAAGCAGTCTGGCAAAGAACAGACGCTCAGCATCATGCAGGTCTTCCGCCATGCCGACTACCAGAAAGCCGCCATTGCCGTCGTCATGGTCATGCTGGCCCAGCAGTTCAGCGGTATCAACAGCATCGTCATGTATGGCGTATCGCTCCTAGCAGGCCTCCTTGAATCCAACTCGGCACTACTCAACCTCGCAGTCTCGGGACTCAACATTGTTGTCACGGCTGGCTGCGCACCTCTTGCCGACAAATTGGGCCGCAAGGTCTGTTTGCTCAGCTCTCTTGCCATCATGGGCACCAGCTCGCTTCTGCTTGCTATCGGCATCATCAAATCGATTCCAGTGCTGTCTGCCGTCGCAGTGCTGCTCTTCGTATCGGGCTTCGCTGTGGGACTCGGTCCCGTTCCCTTCATCCTAGCGAGCGAGCTTGTAGGCCCGGATGCTGTTGATGCGACGCAAAGTATCGCGCTTGGTGCCAACTGGATCGCTACCTTCATCGTCGCGCAATTCTTCCCACTGGCGAGCGCGAAGCTACATGGCAAGGTTTATTTCATTTTTGCGGCACTGTCGGCCTTTTTCTTCGCCTTCATTTCCTGGTACGTGCCAGAGACCAAGGGCAAGAAGAACGCGGATGAGGTTTGGGGCAGAGAGCGCAGAGTGGATTGATAGACCCGAACGGGGTTAGTGGCCATGACGTGCCCAAGTGTAGCACCACGTCGCTCGGAATGTTGCATGTCAGCAGCAGGAGGATACTTTTGCTCTGGGGGAGGTTCTTCTGTACACGAGATGCGCTGCAATTCCCACACCTGCATGCTGACATGCTGACTGACACATGCACATGCTCTGCTGCTTATTCATCTTGCATTTGCCGTTGCCGACGTCGGCTCCGAGGTGATGCATCGCTCATCCTAGCCCAAGGACCGCGACCATGACACAACACGAGCCCCCGCCTGTATCAGCACCCGACGATGCGCTGGAGGTTTTATAGCGACTACGTGACTCTTTCATTTCCCTCGTCTCGCCCGAATTTTCCCAGCCATGACCGGACTGCCCGCGCACGCTTCCCCGGGCCTCTCGCCGCGAGATGACTTCGACTTCCAGACGTCAGCGCCCAATGCAGAGAAGCATGATCATACCGCGAACGGCGCACACCACGGCCCTCCGCCCTCGATCATATCCCCCGCCTTCACGCCGCCAGCGACGCCGGGCGTCTCCACTCCCTCACATCCCCGCCCGCCCCGCTCTATACCCGTTGACACCTCGCTGAGCACCAGTACCCCACGGCCCGACCTGCTGCCCAAGCTGCCCCAAGTAGAATGCGAAGTGCGCGCGCGGATACCCACGACTACTGGGCACGAGATGTGGCTGCACGTATACCGGAACAGCGTAGACACGAAGGAGCACCTTGCCATTGTGTTTGGGAGTCAAATACGTTCGCGATCGCTCGACGCAGAAAGGCCCGGCGAGACAGAACTAGACCGCATGACGCGCGGCGCCTACGTCGGACGTCTCTACCCCGGAAGGACGAGCTCGCGGGTCGAGCAGCTCAAGAAGGCAGCAGGTGTGCCTTCAAAGCGCGAGCCGGAATCTGCGTTTTCCTCTGCGCACATAGACGACAGCAACGGTCTTCTATCGCCCTCATCCGCGTCATCGGAGAACGGCGAGGTGCAACCGATTTCACCCTCAGAACTCCCGCTCGTGCGTATCCACTCGGAATGCTACACGGGCGAGACGGTATGGTCAGCGCGCTGCGACTGCGGCGAGCAACTCGACGAAGCCGCACGGCTCATGGCCGACCCAGCCCTCTCCCCCTCGGGCGGCGCCATCATCTACCTGCGGCAGGAAGGCCGCGGCATCGGGCTCGGCGAAAAGCTCAAGGCGTACAATCTGCAGGACCTCGGCAACGACACGTATGAGGCCAATATCCTACTACGCCACCCGGCCGATGCGCGTAGTTATGGACTCGCGACCGCTATGCTCATGGATTTGGGCCTGGATGGGGATAGGGGGATTCGGCTGCTGACTAACAATCCGGATAAGGTGAGGGCTGTGGAGGGGCCTGATAGACAGGTCGTTGTGAGGGAGCGGGTGGCCATGGTTCCGATTGCGTGGAAAACGGGCGGTATGAAGGGTATTAAGAGTGATGAGGTGGAAAAGTATCTCAGTACCAAGGTGAGTTTTCTTTTTTTCTTCCCCTATTATCTTTTTTTTTCATGCGTGCAAAATGTATGATCGAGCACTGCTGACGCTGATGGATTTCAGATTGAGAAATTTAAGCACATGTTAGACCAGAAGTAATCGACAAAATTTCCACACTGTTTTGTTTTTTGGACTCCAGCCGGAAAAGCAATTTCCCCCCCCCCGCCGTGTCGCAGTTTCGCCATTACAGCACTTTTGAACTTGAATCTTGAAACTACTATGATTTTTCGTTGTGGTGTCTCTCGTACATGATTCTATACCGGTCGCCGCAGAAAAATAAAAAAGGGGGGGGTGGGTTTGCCTGGCAAGAACGAGGGCCCCTGTTTGCGGTGCCACGAGGTTAACCAACAGTAAATATTTGGGAAAGGCTAATAACAGGGAGAGACTACAGTGCAAAGCATTCAGACAAACGCGTCTAGCTCCAAAACGTATCCCTGTACATTGATTCGGTAAACCGTCCGTAAATAACTAGATAAGATAAATAAGTCCCATATTCAATGCATCGGATACTCATCCAGCGCCATACCCTTTGCAATCTTCTTGATGAGCGCCTTCTTCAAAAACTGCTCGCGGGAAAGACTCCTAGTTTGCTATTGTCATCAGGTTAGCAAAATCCATGTATGTGCTTTGGAACAGAACATCAAAAAACTTGCACTTACCTTGACAAAGGTATCCGCACTGATGCGCCCATGGTTCAACGCTCTACCCAGCACGAACAAGGCATCGGCAATGCCCTTCTCTTCCGCAGCCAGAGTATACAGCTGTCCACCGACAATCGTAGGCGCAACCAGCACATCGTCCACATCTGGCGCTTTCCTTCTTCGCGCATCCTCCATCACGCGGTCGGCCTCGATCATGGCACCTTTAAGGACCTGCTCGTTCGAAGCAAGTGCCGCATCCAGCTGCTGGAGTTCGCCGAGCTCAGTCTGCAGCCGCGAGTACGCCGTCTGCAGGGCTGCTTGTTGGGCGCGAAGAGGGGCCATGGCGGCCATGTTCGACGAGACTGTTTGTCGAATCTGTGAAACCAGAGTCTGGCTTAGCGCCCTAAGAAGTGCATCCTTTTCTGGGTTCGGGGGAACGGGAGGCACTGGTAGCGGTACCTGATTGCCGGACTGTGAAGGGAGTGTGACTTCGAGCGAGTCATCTAGAAGATTGATCGGAGGCTTTGGGGCTGGTGGAGCTTGTTGGGGTGGTGGCTGATTGTATCGCTGGGGCGGTGGGTATTGCTGTGACGGGTAACCTTGAGGTGGCTGCGGATACTGTCGTTGATGAGGCGGAGATTGCGCGTACTGTTGCTGCCGAGGTGCTGGTGGTGCTTGGTGATGTTGTGTTTGTTGGAAGCCTGGAGGTGGTTGAGGAGGTGCTGGTTTGGGAAAGCCGGAAGCCGTCCGTTGGCCCTCAGGAGTGATGGGGCTTACAGGACTACCGAGCTCAAATGACTGGGGAAGGTAGCCCTGTGCTTGTACTTGAGGGCGTGGATGTCTCGGTCCAGGTGTTGCTGGGCCCGTTTCATAGCTCCCTGGTCTATTCGGAGCATACTGCGGGCCCGGGGGCTGCTGCTGCCAATTTGGCGGTGGATCGTATCGGTTCGTTTGAGGTTGCTGATACTGCTGTTGTGACTGAGGATGCTGTGGTGGGTGAGGTGGTAGAGGAGGCGGTTTTGCGTATCGATCCTGCGGTGCCTGGGGTGTACCCTGATTGTGCTCATGTGGTTTTGGCGGCTTCGGAGGAGGGGCCGGTGCTTGACCTGGCGCGGCTGGCGAAGGGGATGCGCTCGAGTTGCCATGTTCTGAGCGCCGCCACTCTGCCGGGGGCGGTGGTACTGGTGGAGGTGCCTGCTGCGCGTGCGCATTGTGCTGGGACTGCTGTTGTTGCTTCGACCGAACAGGCGGTTCCTTCGCGAAGACGCCTCGTAGCACGGCTAGAAAGTCGAAGAGGCTAGACTTCTGTGCTGCTGTCAGCCATGACGGCCTGCTGGAACAGAGTCGCTCCCCAGGCTCCGGGGGGCGCATGCTGTACTTACATCCCAGTACTTGCCCCATTGTGCCAGATACGGGTGGAACACTCGGCCATCTGTGTTTACATGCTGTCCAGGTCGCAGAACCATGTCCTGCGACGGCGTCACGTACACCATGGGCGCTTCTCGCGGGTAGGCCTGAGGCACCCATATCGCGACCGGAAAGCCGTACGTCGCGCCGCGAAAGGTAACGGGCAGCGTGCCGGCGAGGAGTAGGAGCAGCGCCGAAGTTCCATTTTCGTATGCTGCTATCGTGAGTACATGCAACGGCGTGGTATCGTTGTGCTGTAGTTGGACCTACTGTATGCCTCGGTGCGAGGATGGAGCGAGGGAAAGTTGGCGAGAGCTTCGGCTGCATCGTGATATGTGCGGTTTATATCCACATACTCCTGCCCATCTCGTTAGCGAAGATTTCATGTCATGCTGCGTCTGTCTTTACGTTTGTGAGGACGCTGTATAGCCAATTGAGCACTTTCTCAGGTACGTTGCTCATGATGTGAGTCCTGGCGGGGAAGGTTTCAAGCTTCCCAGATCCCTACTACCCACCCCTCAACCCTTGGCAACCGTGGAACAGACAGTTCTGCTTGCGACCAACGGCAATCTTGCAAACTGAAACATAAGCAACATTAACAAGGACCGGCGCTTCGGAGAGTGGCCGGGGGCCAACTGGCCGTGTCACCTGAGGAGGCATCATGCGGGTGTACTTAGTGTCATGGACTTGTTACATAAAAATGCTCAGTACTGTTCAGTTGAGGAGTTCTAACTATGGTACAATGAATGTAAATCGTGTCTCGTAACCGCATCAGCGAGCGTGTAATGGAAGACGCTACCACAAATTATCACGCCTGCGTACTATACAAGCTCCATCCTGGGTATCAAAACAACAGCTCCACTCAGTGCTGACTCCACTCTATCGTGTTCAGGTCAACGCCCTCTTGCACGAGTTCCCATAGCGGACTCAATTCTCGCAAGAACGAGACCCGCTCCTGGACCGCCTTCAGAACGTAGTTAATTTCCGAGTCTGTGGTGAAGCGACCGATACCGAAGCGGATACTGCTGTGTGCGCTTTCGTCACTGCTACCAAGTGCTCGGAGGACGTAGCTGGGTTCCAGCGATGCCGAAGTGCAAGCACTGCCCGAGGAAAGGGCAATATCCTTCAACGCCATGAGTAGCGACTCGCCCTCGACATAGGCAAACGAAACATTCACACATCCAGGATAATGGCGTTCTCGGTCGCCGTTGAGTGTGGTGTGTTCGAGCGATAGGAGGCCCTCGAGGAGACGGTTCGATAGAGCAGTGATACGCTTGGTGTCATACTAAAATGGTCAGCCGTGTCCGTAACAATTGACGTTGAACTAGACGAGCAATAGCGAGTACTCATAACCCCTGCACATGTGTCAACATGGCGCGTCGACGACCAGAGGCCGCCTAACGCTCTGAAAGCCATGCATGTATAAAGCAAATAATCATAGTGAAAGCGGAAAGGGAAGAGCCAGTTCGCACGTACCTCCATCTCCTCTTTGCAGATCCGTGCTGCTTCACCCATGCCTATGGCGAGTGGGGGTGCCAATGTACCACTTCTCAAACCTCGCTCTTGGCCGCCGCCGCTGATGATGGGGTCGAGTCTGACCCTAGGTCTTCGACGTACATAGCAGGCGCCAATGCCCTTGGGTCCATAGATCTTGTGGCCAGATATCGACATCAAGTCGACATTCATCTTGTTGACATCAATCGGAATCTTGCCGACTGCCTGCGCAGCATCAGTGTGGAAGAAGATGTGCTTCGAGCGACAGAGTTTTCCGATCTCTTCGACGGGTTGTACGACGCCGATCTCGTTGTTGACAGTCATGATGCTGACAAGAGCGGTATCTGGGCGCATGGCAGCTTCAAGCTGCGCCATGTCGACGAGACCGTTGTTCCCTACAGGCAGGTAAGTGACGGAGAAGCCCTCGTCTTGCAAATGTCGACAGCTGTCAAGCACACACTTGTGCTCTGTCTGTGCGGTGATGATATGCTTCTTCTTGCCCGAGCGGCCGAAGAAGCGCGCCACGCCCTTGATGCTCATGTTGTTGCTCTCCGTGGCGCCGCTGGTGAAGATGATTTCTTTGGGGTCGGCACCGATGAGATCAGCAATATGGGCGCGGGCATCCTCTACGGCTTTGTCGGTCTCCCACCCATAGGCGTGCGTCCGCGAATGGGGGTTGCCGTACATGCCCGTCATGAAGGGCAGCATCTTGTCTACTACGCGCGGATCCATGGGCGTCGTGGCTTGCATGTCTAGGTAGATGGGCCGCGAGCCCTGGTCCATGACAGTGGCTTGCTTGAGGATACCTGCAGCTGTCAGCATCGTGCAAAGCCGGGGGCGACAGACCAGGGCGGGAGGGGAGCGCACCAGCAGTCGGACTCATCATGGCATCCGCGCCCATGGTTGTAGTTGGCATGGTTGCATCACGTGCCCGCTCTCCTGTCTGCTTTAGGAAAGCCTCCTTCTCCTGCGAGATGGTTGTCTCTAGACGATCGCCAGTGTGCGTGGCCCGCGGCGACGATGATGCGGTCACATACTGCCGCCGAGCAGTCGCTCCAGAGAGCCGCAAAACTGTCGACGACGGATATCGCCGAGAGGCAATGCGCAGAGCCTGCCTCGCGATGGTGGGTGCAATACTGGACATGATGGAAGTTGGGGTCGTGGGTGTGGTTGATTCGCCTCGGGCCCGGGGGGTGAAGAAGCTCTTTGGCCCCGCCGACTAGTTAGAGGATGACTAAGCCTCTTTGCCCCAAGACCTTCGTCCGTCCGCAAACAGCAGCGGCATGGAATGACCGGATCTCCCGGAGCATTGGCATTTGTCTACTCTTTGCTTCACAGCGGACTCTCTATTCTTCACGTCCCAGCTGCGTAATCTTGCATTCGGGTCCTGGGCGCAGTCGCAATCAATACTCGGTGCTTCGCGATATCCATAGCCGTCCACCGGCACCGCCACATGGTGGTGCGTCATAGTGCAAGACACCAAGCAAGCGCAACCCGACCGACCTTTAAGCCCTTTGCCGTCTCCTGCTGGCGGCTCCCACACCTTCCCCGCGCGCCTCGTCCCCCTACTGCACATCTACCCCCAGCAGACTTACTCCAAACCCCCCACCATGAGTTGGAAGGGCCTGACAAAGACGGTCACTCGGGTACGGACGAGCATCCTCATGCGCTGCTTTAGGCGCCAACATCGGGCTAACTACATGGCATAGGCGCCGCAAACCTTCAAACAGCGATTCAACCTCGTATGGCCCCCGCGCGCGTTCCTACCGAGCCTTTCCCCCCTATGCGCCTCCTTGGGGGACCTCGTCAGGCACCACTAACAAGGACCATGTGTAGGGCGAAATCACAAAGGATGCCATATATATAGATGCCGAGCGACGCTTCCAGGAGCTGGAGAAGGAGACCAAGAAGCTCCATGAGGAATCCAAGAAGTATGTGCCTTCCCATGCGCACATGTAGGCGACCTTTCGGCTCACAAGCGGCAGGTACTTTCAGGCCATCAATGGTGCGTATAGCTGACGTATCCTCTGGCGCCCCTCCCGCCTAACCCACCCTCGCAGGCATGCTCACACATCAGATGGAGTTCTCGAAAGCGATCGCCGAAATCTACAAGCCCATCTCCGGCCGCATGTCCGACCCCGATTCATTCCTCGACGAAGGCAACACGGCAGGCATAGAAGCGTGCGAACAGTACGAGTCAGTCGTGCAAGAGCTGCAGGAGACGCTGAAGCCCGAACTCGAGATGATCGAGACCCGCGTAATTCGCCCGGCAGACGAGCTCCTAGAGATCATCAAGGCCGTGCGGAAGATTGCGGCCAAGCGCGACCACAAGCAGCTCGACTACGACCGACATCGCGCTGCGTACAAGAAGCTAGAAGAGAAAAAGGAGAAGACATTGAAGGACGAGAAGGCCATGTACCGCGCTGAAAACGATGTGGAACAGGCCACGCAGGATTACAACTACTTCAATGACCTACTGAAGGACGAACTACCGAAACTGTTCATGTTGGAGCGGGAGTTCATCAAGCCTCTATTCCAGTCCTTCTACTACATGCAGCTCAACGTTTTCTACACATTACACGAGCGCATGCAGCGGCTGGACATTGGCTACTTTGATCTCACGCTGGATATCGAGGCAGCGTACCAGAAGAAGCGGGGGGACATCCAGGAGCAGGCAGAGAGTATATCTGTTGTGAAGTTCAAGACAACTGGAGGACCTCGCGTGGCGGGTGCACGGCCAGGCCAATCAAAGTACGCAGCAAAAGCGCTCGAGGCGAAGGCAGGCCGAAGTTCGATATCTGAGGAGACCGAAACACCGCCGCCGCCCTATAGTCCTGGGCCTTCCGGGGCTGTCGGGGATGTGAAGTCGCCTGCGCTAGGGGGAGGCTCATGGGGCTCCGTTGCCAAAGCCAAAGGTGCGGCTCCTCCTCCGCCAAAACCCAAGCCTTCACGTCTCAGCGGCGTGCCGGCCACGGAGACAGTCACTGCTCTCTACGACTACGAAGCACAAGCGGAGGGCGACTTGAGTTTCTTGGCCGGCGATGTGATTGAGATTGTCTCGCGAACGCAGAATGAGAACGAATGGTGGATTGGAAAGGTTCGGGGGAAGCAGGGGCAATTCCCAGGTACGTCTGAACCCATCGTTGTAAGGAGCTTGTCACTGATTAATCCACCTACCAGGGAATTACGTCAAACTGAACCAATAGTCGAGGCTCGGTCCACCGTCTCCTTCTCTGCGAAGTCGAGGCCATACTTGTTGAAGAACGTTGTTGCCATTGCTGTGCCTACTTGCATAGTGAGGAAGAGGAGAATGATAGACTCTCGCACTGGGTTCGGACGACATTGCTTTGCATTGTTCAAACCAATCTCAAATCTTAATACTGGTAATGTTAACCGTTCAAGATATCCTTCTGTGCCCTTACGTCAAGATTGCTGTGTCTATGTTGAAACGCCACGCCACATTTCTAGGGAGCTGGAGCGGAGACATGACGAGTATGTGGGCCACGTCTGCGTCGCTCATCCCCGTCTACATTGACCACGGCTCTCCTAGCCGATCGGTGCTGGGGACGAACGGCAGAGGTAGGTTACACTGCTGATTATAAGCCGATCTGCGATAACGACGAGCCAGAGGGGAGCTCTGTCGCCTTCGAAGTGGATGGATCTGAGCGTTCCAAGACCAATTGTTGGTCTCCCGCGAGATCTTTCCTAGTCGTATACGAGGGATTGTGATCAGCTCCCAGTTCTGACGAAAAACAAGGCCTGCCCTCAATCTCGCCTTGTTGGTTTCTTTCACCTTCCATCTCATGGATGTTTGGATCAAGCAGCTGCATGTGCTCTTAGACAGCAAGCACCGTCGTGTCCGCCTAGCTATAAGATAGCTAGGCATCGTTCTGCAGATAGTTCTCTCATCTCGTCTGAAAGAAGATCACCTGGTCTGAACACACCTCGCCCTCAACTCTCCAACACAAATGGCTACAAAACGCAAGGCCTCCGAAGCTGTGGATGCCGTCGACCCTACCGCAGTCCAGAGCACCGCGGACATGGCCGACCGTCTCCGCGTCAAGCTGCTCGCTAGGATGTCGAGCAAGCGCATGAAGCTTCCGACCATCGCCCTCGACAGGATCAATTGAACACCAGGAGTGTCGCCATTCTTCACCAAACTGGCTCGTGAGCTTCGCGACAAGATCTACGGTTACATATGGTCCGAAGCGCCGGTCATCTTGCAGCGATACAAGAGGAAGTGGTACACGGTCAGCTATGGCACTCAGCCTGTATTGGAGGATTTGACGCGTTTCCAGGTAGGGTTTACCTCGAATGTCTTGCGCTTTGAATGCAGTTGTTTTCTTTGCTAACAGGAGACTTCTAGGCAAAGTGGCTGCTCACCAACCAACAAATGCTACTAGAAGGTCTCGCTGAGTTTCACCAGCGCTCCGTTTGGTACTTGGGCGATCGCAAGTCTCCTCGTCGCCTTTTACCTTGCGAGGAGTATGTTTTCCCGCTCATCACACCCGGTCTCGTGCATGCACACCATCTCTATATCTACGATTCCTCGTTTGTCTCCCAGCGGCGCAGTTACTTTCGTCAGGATCATTTAAAGCAGTACCAGTACTTAGACCTGCGCCAAGAAGCTGTGACACACGTCAACTGTATGACGACGTCGATGGAGGTGCCGGAAGGTGTCCAGGAGATCAAAGTCACTGTGGTGCAATGGGGGAACTTCACGATGTACGAATTCCATCTCTTTACGCTCGAGCGCCTGGCAGTGCACCGTGGGGTTCGGTCTTTCCATGCCGAAATCGATCTAGCATACGTCTCATCGTCCGAAAGAGCGAATCAAGCGTTGTTGGACGAGTTTGAGCGCGTGGGCAAGTTACTAGTTAACGGAGGTAAGTCCGTGCAAACTGTGACGATATTCCCATTATTGCCCTGGCCCCACCAGCCTTACGCCAGAAGGCGTGTAAGTCGTTCTACATGTATTGTAGAAAGGCCATGAAGTCAGCTAGGTTACCAGTTGGGCTCGGGATGGAAACTGGGTTTTATACCTGGCTGAAGAAGGAGAGCTAAGAGGCTTTTAACCTGGTTCAAGGAATCTCCTGAGTTCAGTGCGCAGTGTTGGTTATCAATGCATCGAGGAGAGAAGTGCAGTGATAGAACTAGCCATGGGCCCAAGAAGGGTTTTTTTATTGCATGGAATCGCTGCAGATCGATAAATACACTTTTCATATACTTGCAAAGAATATGACCAAGATGTCTATAATCAAGTTCGTGATGGCGCCAGGTGGAGGCGTTCCTGCGTTGATGTTGCCGCGGCCCTGCCGTGCGTGCGTGCGTGCCAATCCTCCAGGACGGATGTAACACGGAGTCTAAATTAAGGGTCTCCCTATGGTACAACGAGCATCAGGCACCCAGCAGCCATTGACGGCTGGCGAGATTATCTTTCGTTGCAACCCCCCGCTTCCTTTCTTCTTCATGCTTCCCTTCTAGCCAGCTCTTACGCGCATATTTTTCTTGCGCATCCACTCGCTTCTCATTCAACACTCGTTATACTTAGTTTCCTCTTAATCAATACCTAATAATCATGTCCACACCACAAGGTGAGACCGCTACGGCTACTACTCCTGAGCCCGAGCCTCCAGCGCCAGCCCTTCCTCCGAGATCTTTCTCCCGGCCCAGCACCGCGAATGGACACGTGAACGCTTCCACGACGCAAAATGCGACCAACTCTGCGCCGCCGGGCGCTCCCACCACCGCGACGCCTACGGCCGCAACGGCGGCACCGACTACGGCAGCAACGCCAGCTGCTCAGACTTCCAGCGCGATCGAAGACAGTCTCTCCTTCAACGAGAAACTCAACAACAACGACCGATACTGGAAGTTCAAGTTTGGGATGAGAGCCATCATCATCGTAACGGGCTTGATCGGTATCGGATGTATCGCGTGGATCCTTGCCACCCTTCCTCCCATCACGGGCTATTCGAGCTATGGCTACGACTGGGAGCTGTGGCCGACTTTAATCACCTGGACGGTATCCATCCTCTGGTGCGCCGCATGCATCATCGTCTTCCTCGCGCGCAAACGACCTGTACACCCCGGTCTGCAGGTTGCCATGGACCTAGTGATCTTCATCGGCATCTTCTTTACAGCCCTGCTCGCTACCTGGGCCATCCTGTCGCTGATGAGCTGGGGCGAAGACGGACTCGATGGATTTGGATACATGTACGGTAGCAACGACGGCGACTACGTCTTGGCGGCCAACGGCACCTGGGTGTGGGAGCAAGATTCACGCTACGTCACCTATGAGCGGGACTGCAGCAGCTCCAGCAGCTCGTACTACGAATTGGAATTTCGAGACTGCGCCGAGCAGGACGCGTACGTCAATAAGCTGTGGGGCGAAAAGAATGATCGCTCCGACGTCGTGCTCGTGGCCGTGGTTTGCCAGTGGTTCGGCGTGCTGCTGCACTTTGTCTTGTTCATCTGGGCCTGCATCGATACACACCATTACCGACGGCGCAAGATTAGCAAAGACGCGGAGAAGCTCGCTGCGGGCATTGTGCAGACTATGATCAGCAATGGTGCCGTCATGCCGCCACCCGGACAACCGTTTATGCGGCCCGGTATGGGCCAAGGCGTGTACTATCAACTGCCACCGCAACAGCCTGGACAACATCAGCAACAAGGGTATCCTATGCAGCCAATGTACGCGCAGCACCCAGCGTATCAGCAGCCTAGGCAACAACCGCAGATGCGCCAGCAACCACAGATGACACCTGGTCAGTTTGCCGCTGGGCAACCGGGCGTGGCCTTGAGTCCTGGTGTGGGTGCAGCAGGCCCGAGTCAGGAGAAGGGCCCGGGCCAGGGCCAGGAACCGTAATAAGCGTGATGGGGAGAACGTGTTGTAATATGGGGGATTTTCGTTGGTTGGATAGACTCAGGTGTGACGGTAACTGCGTTCGAGTTGTATATGGTTGATACCCCACAGAAAGAATGTATTAGAATCTAGTAGATATGTATGCCACTGAAGCTCTTCGAAGATCTGTGCATTGCTAGGGAGAAAACCCCCCCACATATCGTACCCAAGCTATGAAGCTACATCCCGCACATTAAATATGCGCAGCGACGTATCATCGCTAGCAACCGCAACCTGAAGTTCCTCCTCCCTACTACCCGGCCTCCAAACGATCTGATTGATAGTCTTCGCGGACAGTAAGTCCGTCCTAACCATAGACACGTCCACCTGATCCCATAACGCATCATCATCATCATCGTCAGCAGGCAAACTCCCAACCCCCATCTCCCCGTTCTCGGTCCCAAACGCGAACACGACCTTGCCGTCAGACGACAATGTAGCGTTGCAAGCCACAGCCGTAACGGCCGCGTTCGCCGCCACGGTAGTCTTGAGCTTCACCTCTGTATCATCATCATCATCATCGGTGAGCTGCCAAACCTTTACGCACTTATCGCGGCCCGCAGTCAAAAAAGTCGGGGTTTTAAGCAGCGGCGTCCATGCAGCGCCCAGGATCATACGCGCATGACCCTTTGGATTCGAGAATTTGCGCTTATACAAGGATGTTGTCTCCTGCGTGTTGTTGCGCTCCCAGACCACCCATTGCCTGTCGCGGCCCACGCTGAGCAGATGGTTGTCGTTGGGGGAGAAGTGCAGTGCCGTCACGGTTAGGGAGTGTGCTTTTAGGGGTGGTTTGAGTTCGAGCCAGTCCTTCGTGTCGTAGATGCGGATCACGGCGTGGTCGATGGAACTTGCGCGGCACGCGGTCGCTACGAGCCTTGCATCTCTGCTCACGGCGACGGCGGAGATCTCGTAGCCGTGGCCGTATAGCTTCTCGGTCTCGGGCCAGAGTAGGTGGCGTGCGAGATGGTCTTCGAAGGGGGGGTGGCGGAAATCTAGTGTGGATTTACGCGTCACTGAGGCTGGGTCTATGGCTTCGCGCTCGTCTTCGTTGTTACCGGTTTCGACTGGTTCTTCATCGTCAATGGCTTGGATGGCTTTGTTGGAGAGACCGAGGACGGGGATGTTGGCTGCGTCGGGGAGATTGTCGGCGGAGGTGGACGTCTCCATAGCGCATAGCTTGTTCAGCATTTCTGCTACGCCTTTGGGTTCATCAAAGACGCGGAGGAGCTTCTCGTCTGCGCCCGTGATGAATTGCGAGTTGGAAATTGTGTCGATGCAATTTAGGTCGTAACCGTGGATTTGGGGTCGTGAGAACTCGTGCCAGGAGGCCGTTGATGTTGCGTCGCGCTTCCACTGTGAGAATAGTCGTGTCGTTTGATCCGAGCCTGTTGTTAGTAGGTACGATCCATCTCCTGCCCAACTAACACCCTTTACTTCGCGTATGTGGCCCGTGATGGCAACTTGCTGGGCCCACATGTCTTCAGCGACCGAATACGTCCATTTCCTCCAGCTACCGGTACGGCCCAGTGACACGACTGAGTTGCCGTCTGGAGACCACAGTCCGATCCAAAACCCTCCCGCGCTTCCTGTGGCGCTCGTTGAACCTTTTTGTGCGCTGATCTCGCCTAGGCGCGTGATGCATACCCAGACTCCGGAGTTGGGATCTGATTCCCAAATTGCAAGGGAATTATCTTCTGACGTTGTGAGGAGCTGCAGTTTGCCGTCTCGATGCCGCCACGAGGCTTGGTATATCCAGTCTTCATGCCCTAGTAGCAGTGCCTCGAATGTGATGGAGTATTTTGACGTTGCTGAGTCGATCCAGTGTGCCTTGTTTGACAAGGACTTTACTAAGCCTCCCAGGGCTGGGACATTGAGCGCACTACTTGCAGCGGGGAGTTCCTCGCCTCGATGTAGTCTCCACAGCCGAATGTACTTGTCCTGACTTGCTGATGCCAGTAGCAGATCGCTATTGGCATCGCATGTCTCGCGCGTGAAGGCAAGCGCACGTATCCATCCTTCATGACCGGTAAGAGTGGCCGAAAGATGAAATTGTAGCTCGCGGGAAACGTAAATCTGTATGGTGGTACGAGTACCTGCTATCGCTAGGACCGTAGACGAGTCGTCCAACTCCGCGAGAGCGAGATTCAATGGGAAGTATTTGGGCAACAGAGTGATGGTCTGTAGAAGTTCCGCATCAATCGATGCAAAGTCTGCGTCATGGACGAGCTTCCAAATCTTGACCGTGCCATCTGAGGACCCCGTGGCGAAGGTAGTTGATCCAGAAAGCGTGCATATTCTCGTAACAGGCTGTGTATGACTGGAAATAGTTTTGATGCACTCAAATCGTTCACTGCGCCGACTGCACCATATCTTGATCGTATTGTCTGCCGCGCCACTCAGCAGAATGGAAACGTTTGGTGATTGTTCCGGGAAAAACTTGACGGCATTGACTGTCTTAGTATGCCCACTCAATATCGCTTGGACTCCGTGAAGGCCTTCATCCTTCCCAAGTCAGTACAGTAAATGGCACCGGCTCTCAAGACTCACTTGAGGGTTCCAAAGCGCGATGCAGTTGTCAGCGCCAAATGCCAGCAGCTGCGAGCCAGAGTCGTCCCAGTCAGCGGCGGCAGGGTTCCGATTACCGCCTATGGAGATGAACTCGGATGATACATTCATCATTAGCAGGAGGCGTTGTGTATCCGCGACCCGGTACCGCATCTAGTCATCGCGGTAAGGATTTCTTTGGCGCTAGTCTCGCTTAGTCGCCCCAATCTGGCTTAGATCGAATGAGAGGTCCATTCCCGGAGCAGGTGCAGCCGACGAACTCTATCACAGACTCAAGACATTACAGTGGCTTCTTCACCATAGTCAAAATCGGACATGTCTAACGATGACACAATCCCAATAACGATCGAGTTCAGGTACGTCTCCTTGAAGCCTTACAACGCACATCTCGTTTCGCTAACTGCTCACCAGCGGCGGGCTCGAGATACTCTTCTCCAACCAGAAGAAGTACAACCTCCCGCTCCCCTTCAAAGATGAATCCGGAGAGCCGGCAAACGTCGCGTTCCTCGTAAGACACCTTTGCGACAATGTTATGGAAGACCCGCGCAAAGAGCTGTTCGTCTTGGACGGTACGGTGTAAGCGTTGTCCACCGTCTGAAGACTCAAGTCCATTTTCCTAACATGCGATATTCAGACGGCCTGGTATCTTGGTCCTCATCAACGAAGCGGATTGGGAGCTGGAGGGTGAAGACAAGTACGAGGTGCAAAAAGGCGATCATATCATGTTTGTGTCTACGCTTCATGGAGGGTAGGAGCAAAGAAATGAGCGAAAGAATCAGAAGCTCGAATACTTCTGTTGCGGCGTCAGAATTTGCATCCTGTCTTCAAGTCGCGCGTGTCCCGAGGTCTGAGACCTGGTGTGCAGACAGACGGGTTTAGGTAGCTTACTAATCTAGTATGTCCTCGAAACAATTCATGATCGTTGCACTTGCTCAAAATGTCCCCGTCAAAAATGAGAAATTATGCAGCATGTGTCAAAGCAGCCCAGTATATGTGCGGACTTCGAAGCGCCAAGACCAGGCCACGTGCTGACGTGAAAGCGCGTTTGTCATGGCGAGAGTCGCGCTGTTGCCTCTTATCCACCCCATCAACACGTCAACCAGCAACGGCTTTTTGGCTACCGACCGCAATGGCATCTTCTGACGATGAGGACCTCAGGCTGGCGATGGCAATGTCGCTTCAACAAAGTCCAACTGGAGTCGCGGGTGACAGCACAATCATCGATCTAACCTCGGACACTTATGAAGAGGAAGAGGAAGAACTTCGGCGGGCAATCGCTCTGTCCATTCAGGACACCGAAATAAAGGGCGTTTTGCATGCGAATACTACAACTACTACGACTACCGAAACGCCTGCAACCACGAATGAGACATCAACCACAACCACCGGCCCAGCCACAGGGTTCATGGGTATCGACCGAAAAGCTATGGAACAAGAACGTCTTGCAAGGCTTGGCAAACGAAAGCGTGAACCGTCACCCGGAAGACCCTCGAAGCAGGTAGCGAGGTCACCTGCAGTCACGGAACCGCCACATCATCCAACATTGCAATATCCCAAGGGGGTAATCAAGCGCACATTTGCGACGAAGTATCCCCGGACGAACGACATCACTCTTGACGAACTATTGGAAGCTTCGAAGGTCCATACCGCCGTCATCAGCTCGTTCATGTTTGAATCGGATTGGTTGTACGTAAAGCTCGATCCCAGGACAACCAAACAAATTTGGCTCATGAATGCGCCGGGTGAAGATGTGCAGCAAAAGAGGATGAAAGAGTTGGAAGAGACGGGCGTTCCCAATCTGAAGCTTCATTTCCCGCCCATGAACGGCATTCGCAGCATGCACAGCAAGTTCATGCTGCTCTGGGGAAAAGAGAAGCTACGTGTTGTTGTGCCGACTGCGAATATGATGCGACTTGAATGGGGTGAAGTTGCGAACACCTGGCAACCTGGCTGCATGGAGAATTCGGTCTTTCTGATTGACCTCCCACGCAGAGGCGACGATACCCTCGGACAAAAGGGGGATTTAACGCCATTTGGCCGAGAATTGCTGCACTTTCTGGAGAAGCAGAATGTTGGACAGAAAGTCACTGACGGCGTGCTGAAGTTCGACTTTGCGCAGACCAGTCATCTTGCGTTTGTTCATTCTATGTAAGTTTTTGAGCAAGCGATGATCAACTTTTCTAACGTAGCATAGTGGTGGCTCACACAAGACCGAACCAGCTCATGCTACGGGACTTGCCGGTCTCGCACAGGCCGTACGAGACGTGCAATGCGACGAGGTTGAACACATCGAGCTCGAATACGCATCCGCCTCTGTCGGTGCTATCAATGATACGTTCCTCTCGCGCATCTATCTTGCAGCACGCGGCGAAGCTTTTACCACCACCTCCTCGGTCTCAAACCCGCGCGACCACATCCGCATATACTTTCCCACGAACGAGACGGTTGAAAAGACTACCGGAGGCCCTGACTGTGGTGGTATCATTTCCTTGTCCAGGCAGTACTACAGTGCAGCCACATTCCCAAAAGAATGTTTACGGGATTATGACTCCACACGCCGAGGCATGCTATCGCACAACAAGCTGCTATTCGCCCGTGGTCGCAAAACGAACGGAGAGCCATTTGCTTGGGTGTATGTCGGCTCTGCAAACATGTCGGAGTCGGCTTGGGGAGGTCAGAGGGTACTCAAAAGCGGGAAGGTGGGGAGTTTAAATATCAGGAATTGGGAATGTGGTGTTGTCGTGCCTGTGCCTGACGACAATTTTCAGCAACTCAAGTTGGAGCAGGACGAGGTCCCGCCGATGAGTGTGTTTGAGGGCATTATTGAAGTTCCATTTCACTTTCCGGGAGCAGAGTATGAGGGTAGACAACCTTGGTTTAGGCTGGGGTGAGCGGGACTTTGGTCGCCGTGGTGTGCATCTGGTACGGGTGTTCCCGGTCGAAGCGTGGAGAAATGCCCAGAGGCAGACGGTGGGAGAGGCGCAAGGTGGTTGGTTGGGTAGATAGATAGATGCCGTATCGGCGTATACAGAAGCAGATGATTACCAAATGCGAGCCTCTTCGCATGCCTACGCGGACTAATGCGGACGCAGACGCGGCACGGGGGTTTGACGCCAGATGCCGACGCCGTCCAGCTCGACGGATCAAAAAAGTACAAGCGATGCTGCTGCTGCCTGCGCGAATGCACGCCCTACGCGTTACACCATGATAATAGAGACGTTTCCCAGCTTGTCTCGCACACCGATTCACCTCGCCTGCCCTGATGCCAGACACGAGTGCTTCCGTTATCCCGCGCCACGACAGACCAATCACAGCCCCAGTGCACGCCTGGTTCACGTCTCCCGCACGATCGCATCCGAACGCTGCGCAAGCGAAAGAGCTGCCATTGCATCTGATACAGTTGATTCTGTCACACGTACGTTCTTCCGCATGGTGTTGTGTGCATGTCCGACGGACGGCCTAGGTACCCTAACTATGACCTCATTGAGCAACGCTGATAGACAGCACGGCAGCTTGACCATGTCGGCGACCTCGCGCGCATTACGCGCACCTCGCGCCTCTTCTATTACATGACCCTCCCGCGCCTATATGAGGAGGTTACGCTGCATTCCTACGCGGAGATACGCTATGTCGATGGCCGACCGGAGGGGTACGGCAACGGCAGCCCCTTCGCTATGGGGCTCAACACGCTAGTGTCGCGCAACTTTGGCGACTACGTGCAGAAGCTGCGTGTTATAGGCGACTGGCGCGAGCAGGATGTGGACGACTACAAGCAGGGCCGGGTGCCGGACAACAGCATGATCCTGCAGATTGTCATGCGCGCGGCGCTGGACAAGATGAAGAACCTCACCGCTTTCGCGTACGTCTTGTGTCCGGGCCACGGGGGAACATCGCTGATGCACGCAGTTGGGAGCTGAACACACCGCCGCTACACACCGTCTACCAGGGCCTTGCAGCCAGAGGCTCCCTCACGGCGCTGACCGTCCGCTGTCAGACACGGCGCACGCCACGGCCGACGACCATTATACCGCCCATGCCCAACCTGAAGACATTGGTGGTCTACGACATTGATCCGCTGTGCTACCCGGACGACATATCGCTGTTGATCCTGGGCTCGAAAAAGCTCGAGAACCTGAAGCTGCATTGGAGCCCACGCATGCGGGCTGATGGGGAGGAATCAGTCAGCCTGCTCTCCATATTCGGCCGCTGCATAGCCGCCAAATACCCGATTCCGCTCAAACGCGTCGCGATATACAATCTCTATACCCGCTTCTCCGGCGAGGACGTCAATCACATAATCAGCTATGAAACCCAAACCGAGCTCACCTTTGTAAACTCTATGGGTTCTTCTGACCCTGCCACCGTCTTTACTGACAACTCATGGAAACTTCACGGCAAACACCCTACCCCTCATAATCTCAAAATGTACCGCTCAGACCATGCCGACAAAGAAGGCGCCGTCCTGCTGGGCAAGTTCAAGGGCATGGAGCGCATATACTTCATCAGCAGCAGACGAGGCAAGGCCGCATCAAAATCTAGCAGCACCGCAGCCACACCTTCCACACCGTCTGCCATGACCCCGGGCATGCCTAATGGAAATACGAGCGCAAACGGCACGGCCCAGTTGAATGAACACCAAATTCGCAACTTCGGAAGTGAATACCTTGCCGTGATCCAAGCCAACCACGGCACAATGCGCCATCTTCTCCTTTCAGACCTCTGGCAGCTCGCCGACGACACCTTATTCAAGCTGTGCCAATCATGCCCCGACCTAGAGCAACTCGGCTTTTCATGCCTAATCCCCCCTCTCCAATCCCTGCGCCAAATCCTCTCCCTTATGCCCAAACTCTGGGCCCTACGTCTCCTGCTACGCCCCGGCTCCGAGCCTTTCGATAGGATGAATGCCGTGGACCCTGAAATGCACCTCTTTGCCATTGCAACCGAATTCTGGCGCCCCGAGTACAAGAACCTCAAGTATCTGGGTCTCGGGGACGACATGGTGTTCAAGCTCGGCGGCGTGTACTTTCCGCCATCCAAAGACAAGGGTACCACCATACCCGAGGGCCAGGAGAACAGTATGAGTGCGAAAAGAGCGGGCCCGATTCGGAAGGTGGAGTTGGTGACGAGGGAAAGCGTTAAGCATGTTGAGATTTGGGGCATGGATACTACTGAGTTTGACCCCGCGTTTCCGTGAAGAATGCCCGTGCTATGCGGGTGCGGATCTCGCCAATGGGATTATTATTGGCTCTGAGGAACTATGTACTGCGTTGGTCGTGTTGAGCTGCGACACAAGTGCAACCAACCCATGTCTGCGGAGTAGAACTATCTTGTCATGCTGCGAATGAATAAAAGATGTCCACTTCACAATGTTTTCTTAGAGTTGAATTTTTTTGGGGGGGATTTGAGCTAGTTACCTTGTAAACATAACACAGTGAGTCCGGTTATGCAGTCGCGAGCACAATCGGTTTCCGGTTCTGCAGTCAGCTTTGTTCTCATCGCACGGTCCACGCGACACGGATCCTGCCACATTAGTGCTAGCGTTTCGCAGGGGTGGCGGTGTAAGCTATACCACCTGCCGACGTATAGTATAGTTAGATGTGTAATTAGTTATCCTCGACTAGTAGTAATCTATTACAGCCGCCTAATAGCATTAAGAATAGCGACTTACGAAGCTAGCAGCTATAGAGACGCAAGGTGCAACCAATAGCTTTTTATACAGGATAGAACTGCTCAGGGACTCGGAGTGATTATAACAGTGTGTGAAGGTCGTCGAGCTGATAACCTAGGTTTGGTTCTCGAGGGACGAGTGAGTAAGATGATGAGGGGGGTGATGCTTAACCGAGCTGGTCTTCCCTTAGGAACAAGTATCGATGCTATCACAGTTGAGAGCTATGACAGCGGTGGTGAGAATCAAAGGGTAGTATTGAGATACTGTACGAAGTTAAACACCATGAACTATAGGAGTCCATTGCCTAAGACTATATACTAGAGGTGTATCCGCAGATACTCTGGTGTCCGGGATACTGTAGACCCTTAGGTTCGTCGGTATTCGGGATCTCGTGGCGGATCCGGGACTTCAGCTGGTGTCCAGGAGCGTTGTTGCTTGGAGGGACACTAGTCACGTGACTTAGTGTGACTTGACTTGCGGCGTCTCGTCATTCCCTCTCCAGTCGTTGTTGAGATCGTAACACCATCCCCTCCTTACTTGTTATCGTCCTCGATAACCCTGTCGCCCATGCCGTGTCGTTGAGGCTGCTTAGCGAGTGTGCATAAATATCTGTCGTGAGTCGTCCTTGTTTCTGTTTTCCTAATGCCTCCCTGACCATGCCAAAGGAACCATCATCTCGCAAGCCCGGCGCGCCCGGCTACGCAACCGAAGCTCGTCGCAATCGTGCGCAACGTGTCCGTGAGGCGGCCCTGGAGATGCCGTTCCGTTGCAAGAGGTGTGATGAAAAGAACTTGCGGTGCTTTGTCGATACCGCAACTGGTCGTTGTGCTGGGTGCATCTCAGTGCATGCTGAGTGCAGTCTGTTCGTTCCGGAAGCTGAATGGGAGAAGGTGGAGGAAGAGAAGCGTGCGAAGCGCCTAGCGCTTTCGCGTGCTAAAGCTGAAGCGGCTCGTTTGCGAGTTGAGTTGTTGGAGGTTGAAGATCGACTAACCGCGGAACATTCACTGGCTCGGCGAAACTAAAGTCTGTGAAGATAGGCTGTGCGGTAGAGGACTGTACTGCTATGTCCAAATGCTTCAGTTCAATCCCACTTCCATAACCTCAGCGCTTGGCCGCTGTCTTATCAGACGCAGTGAAACAGCGCTCCTTTCAGCTTCCCACTCGTCTTTGCCGCCAGTACCAGATCATCAGCGTTATGCATGTCAACGGTACAGCACACACCCAGTACACCCATAACTTGCCTGACACAGACCACCCTGCACTACCATGTTCGGGAGTATAATTGAAGAAACTCATACTGAAGATAGCCTGTTCGGTGTTAGTCAGGTGTTGGGCAACAGTGGGGAGCACATACTGATAAGAAGGTCGGGGGCAAAAAGGCCATGGTCACTACCGCTATCGTCCTCATAGCGCCGCTGTCGCGCCTCGCTGCCTCTCCAAGCCCCGTCATGACCTGGCTGTCGCGCTGGGCAATCATGTTGTATGCCTGACGATGTATCAGTAAGCTGGCCTTAGTAGTCAGGCAAACTGCCTTACCAGTGCAATCTCGTTCTGCATCCGCTCCTTGTTCGATTGTGACCGCAGGAGCAGATTGCGAAGCATGCTAGCTTGGAAGGCCATATGCGTGCGCACTTGGGACAGTGTATCTGGCTCGTTTCCACTCTTCTGCTTGCTCTTGCTCGCCAGATGTACTACGTGCCTCTGCATAGCTTCCACCGTCTCCACTGTCACGCTGAGCGTCTCGAAAGAGTGGATGGCGTGACGTGCCGCCTCGTGCATCATCAGGAAGCCTTGGGATTCGCGGGTTGGAAGTGAGCGGTCCTGAGCACTTGTTACTACCTTTATGCATCTTTTGTTACGCGAGCGTGCTTGCCTTCTCAACGCTACGCACAATGTTACGTACGGACCATACGGACAGGTCTTGCATTGCAACGATTGCCTCAACGAGAGGTATGTGCAGCGAGTATGGCTCCGAAGGCTGCAGCGTTGTCCCCAGTTGGACAAGACCGTCTTGCAGCAGCCCTCTGAAAAGTGAATACGCACCAATGCACAAGATCGTGCAGCGGCTGGAGACCCACCGCGAACAGAAGGTCATCTCATGCCAGCTGTAGCTTGAGCTAGCATCTCGAGCGGCCATCTTGACCAGGACGCGGAACCACGTGTCTGTGATGTAGGATGAGAAGATGCTCGCTTGCAGCGTGCTTGATTGGTTCCTTACAGGTAGACTGCAGCTCGCCATCCTGATTAAAAGTCTCTGCACAGCTGAAGAACCCGTTCGAGCGTCGGTTTACGGTGGTTAGGAGGTGACTAGGGATCTGGAAGAACTGCACTAGCTCTGGGGCTGGTTCCGCGTCGGTTGAGAAGGTGTCCTGTTCGTCCAGTCTGCAAAGCGATTACTGTGTAGCTCTGCTACTTGATCCAGTGCTGCCTACATGTATCGAAGCTGCTGCGCATTGGCTTCCTAGATAATGGTCAGATCACGAGCAGAAAAAACGAATTCATCGTTTACATCCACGCATTGATTGATGTTGTTCTTTTCGAGCACCCAGCCCGCTGACGCTGGTCTTGCCTCAGTCCATATTCCATCTCGTTGTGCAGTCGCTTACAGGACTGAAGAACGGTGTAAAGCTGCATCAAGGGAAATGCTGAAGAAATATGGGGAATTCTAAGCTCGTGATGGAATGACAGAATTCGAGCAGAGCGAAAGGTTCGGTGTTATTGCCTACGCCGCCTACGCGGCAGAAGGAATCTGGAGTCGATAGAGGGCACCCAAGGCTTTGCGGCGCGTGCTCCCCATGTCTAACCAATAAGCGGGTCGCTGTTCCATCCCCGCACACCCGCCTGCATCTGCAACGACCTCCACTGGACGTCAATAACTCACCTCAGCCTGCTTGCTCCCAGCTAACGATATGCGGGCAGCCGAGCGCTGTGCTCGTCGCCAGGCTGCCAAGCTGCCAGACTGCAACCTCCCCTACAGTACCCCGTTCGTAAGATACTGCAGCCACGTTAGTGTCTACCTCCCCCGCGACGACTGCGAATGGCGCGCCAGCTGCGCCGCGAAGACTACACTGTGGGATGGGTGTGCGCGCTGCCCGTCGAGCTGGCGGCAGCGCAGGAGATGCTCGACGAAGAGCACCCTGACCTCGAGCGCGACGCAGCCGATAACGACGAGAACCTGTACGCCCTTGGCGCAGTCAGCGGCCACAACGTCGCCATTGTGTGTCTGCCGGCCGGCCGGATCGGCAACAACCCAGCGGCCGTGGTGGCGACGCAGATGCGAGCGACGTTCAAGAAGATCCGGTTTGGGCTGATGGTGGGCATCGGCGGCGGCGTGCCGAGCGCTGAGGCAGACGTCCGGCTGGGGGACGTGGTGGCCAGCCAGCCTCACGGAACGTTCGCCGGGGTGGTACAGTATGATATGGGCAAGATGACACCGAGCGGCTTCGAGCGCACAGGTTCGCTGAACTCGCCGCCGCAGACACTGTTGGCAGCTGTTGCGCGAGTGAGGGCGAACGAGCTGCGCGGCAGAAGCAAGCTGTTAGAGCACGTTGCTAGGCTAGAGGGTATCGGCAAGTTCCAGCGCAGCAGAGCTGGGCTTGACGTTCTCTTCGAGGCAACGTACGACCATGAAGCAGGGCAGACGTGCGACGGGTGCATCCCCAGCAGACAAGACGCTCGACAGGCGCGCGATAGTGCGGAGGAAGTGTTGGTGCACTACGGCACCATTGCGTCTGGCAACCAGGTAATGCGGAGCGCTGCCGAGAGAGACAGGGTCAGCGCAGAGCTCGGCGGGGTGTTGTGCTTCGAGATGGAGGCGGCGGGACTGATGAACAGCTTCCCGTGTCTGGTTATCCGCGGCATCTGCGACTATGCGGACTCGCACAAGAACAAGCGGTGGCAGCCATATGCGGCAGCGACGGCGGCGGCGTACGCCAAGGAGGTGCTGTCGGTGATACCGCCAGCGGAGGTGGCCGCATCGCGCACGGCGGAGGAGACGATGCGGGATGCAAGCGGTTAGTGTAGCTGCTTCTGTACCTATTTGATAGCACATTGACACTAATAAAACGTTTGAGTGGACAGTCAAATCGACCTACCACATCCCCTTCCTAAAGAACCGGCACTTTGTCGGCCGACGCGACGAGCTGGCTAAGCTGCGTCAGCGGCTGCTGGTAGAGCAAGACTGCCAGAAGATGTCTATTGTCGGGCTGGGAGGAATGGGCAAGACGCAAGTGGCGCTGCAGTTTGCGTTTGAAGTTAAGGAGGCGCAGCCGGAGTGGTCGATCTTCTGGTTGCCGGCGGTGAGCATGGAGAGCTTCGAGCAGGCGTGCGCAGGGATCGTGCAGGCGCTGCACATACCGCGAAAACGGAAAGAGGAAGATGACTCGAAAGAGCTAGTGAAGCAGTACCTGAGTTCGAGCCGGGCAAGACGATGGCTGCTAGTGGTAGATAACGCGGACAACCCCAACATACTCTTTGGGAGTGAGCAGTTAGAGGGCATCGTAGACTACCTGCCGGAGAGCGAAGGAGGCATGACTGTGTACACCACACGCACGCTAGAGGTAGCTGTGTCGCTGACACGCAGCGACGTGCTAGAGCTAGACGCGATGGACCGCGGAGACGCGATTGACTTTCTTTCTAAGTCGCTAGTCAGGAAAGAGCTTCTAAGTAACCAAGCAATGACAGACAAGCTGCTAGATGAGCTAACGTGCCTGCGGTTAGCGATTGCCCAGGCGGCAGCGTACCTTAACATAAACCGGACGACGATCGCAAGGTACTTGTAGCAGCTGCACAACGCAGAGCAGGACCTAGTCCACCTTATAAGCAGAGAGTTTCGCGACGACACGCGGTACAAGGGCTCGGCGAACGCAGTAGCGACAACGTGGGCGGTGTCGTTTAGCTAGATCTGCGAGTGCGATGCAGCAGCGGCTAAGCTCTTAGTATTTATGTCGTGCGTAGAGTAGAAGGCTATACCTTAGTCGCTGCTGCTAGAAGCACAGTCGGAAGGGGAGATAGAGGAGGCCATTAGCACGCTGTGTAGGTACTCCTTCCTAGTAAGGCGAGATGGCGACAGCCGAGGCACACAAGGGGAGAGCGAAGAGATAGAGACAGACATAGAGGAAGGGGAAGAGACAGAGACATAGATAGAGACAGAAGAGTAGTACAATATCTACTAGCTCGTCTACCTAGCGACACAGATCTAGGTTAAGAAGCATAGCAACGCAAGTAAGGTAGCAGAGAATGCAGTGCGGCATGTTACAGACGTCTTCCTATTAGACGACTACGAGATGTAACGAGAACTAGGCTATGTAGAGAGGGTACTTACTGCACGCGCTACAGCTGCTTAGCAGTAGTAGTAGTAGCTAGCTTCGTAAGTCTCTATTCTTAATGCTACTAGGCGGCTGTAATAGATTACTACTAGTCGAGGATAACTAATTACACATCTAACTATACTATACGGCAGGTGGTAACTATAGCTTACACCGCCACCCCTGCGAAACGCTAGCACTAATGTGGCAGGATCCTTGTCGCGTGGACTGTGCGATGAGAACAAAGCTGACTGCAGAACCGGAAACCGATTGTGCTCGCGACTGTATCTACGATTTGAGAAAGTAACCCAACGGTGCTTGCTTGTCCCACAAACTAGCCATCTCTCCATCTCAGAAAGAAGAAAAGAAAAGAAAAGAAAAGACAAGAAAAGAAATCAGTTACAGGACCCAATAACAAACTGTCTTGCTGAACTATATTACACAACTCCCCAAATCTTCACCACCACGCCTACGCAGCCCACCATTCACCCTACGCTACTTCCTGCTTATGGAAGCAGTAACCGGGTTACAATATACCACCGTAGTACGGACTGTTGGCAGCGCTGTGCAATCCTCCATCTACCGCGCCGCGTGGCTGAGCAGCCGGTTGCACCTCCGTGTAGCCGTGCGCCTGCATTTGCATACCGTTCGTGTTGAAAGGGCTGGGTGCCATCATAGTTGCGCCGGTGGATAAGAAGGAGTGGGTCCGCTGTAGATGTGGTGTGACGATTGGGGATAAAGCAGTACTGGCGAAATGTTAGCTGGGGTGTGCTCGAATCACAACGAGAGTCATTATTATATTTCGTACCCGTCTGAGGAGTCGAGCCTCCTGTGCTTGTGCGTGTTGGGCGGCGTCATGTGTGCCAGATCTTGCTGGTCTGTGGAGAAATGCCTCGGCTGGTTCTGCATGGTGGACATCTGTAGCTGCTGGTGCCATTCAATCTGTTTGTGGGCGGCAGCCAACTGCTCTTCCAGTTTGGACGTCTTTTGCAGCTCGCTTTCGTACAGCTTCTGCGTCTGTTTCTCCTTGGACTGCCAGCTCGCTTTGAAGAACAGGAACTTTGTGTCTCTGTGGCTTTGCATCTCTTTTATTGTCTTCTTTTGCTCGGCCAGGTACTTTTCTTGCATGTGGACTGCTTGACGTTGCAGGTTTGCTGTCGCAGCCGCCTTGAGCGCATTTATCCGAGCCTCGATGTCTTCAGCAGTCGGCTTGCTGAGCTCTGCGGCGAGGTCGGATTGCAGTTCCACGAGATTCTGCTTCAGCTGGAAGTTCTCGCTTTGACATGTCTGCAGCTGGTCTTGGGCCGCCTGTAGTTGTTGCGCCTTGTTCTCGCTGGACCACGTTCCGTACGCTTTTTCTGCCTCAAGTTGCTCCACGCGGGTCTTTAGGCCATCGAAGCAGTCCTTCACTTTAGTCATGTATTCGCGCCGCTCGGACTTCTGCTTCTCAACTTCCAGCCGGAGATCCCTGCTCTCGTTGCGTGCGTGGACCTTCTCGGTGTAGCGAGCCTGGGCGCGACCTTTCGCCTTGTGCATCTCGACTTCGGCAGCAGCAGCTCGGGCTTCAGCCTGGGCGGCGCGCTCTTCTGCATCTGCCGCTCGTGCTGTTAGGTCTTCTTTCTCATACTCCAGAGCCGTCACACGGCGCTTCAGGAGGGTGCTCTCGTCGAGACAGGAAGACACAGACGACAGCGGACGCTCTGCCGAGACCTTGGGTGGTTCTTTCTCCTGAGACGCCGTCGGCGGCGAGCCCTCTGGTGGCGGGGCAGGCAGCGAGCTGTCTTGCAAGCGGGGCGTCCAGGATGACATGGCGATGGTGGATTCGGCCATGTCGTGATGAGGCAGGGGTGAAGCGGGGGTAGAGATGTGTATGAAGAGCGAGTGCTTAATCAATGTGCGGGTGTAACAATGGGCACTAAGTGGAGTCAAGTACTTGGGGAGCGTCGTGGGTTGGATGAGCGGTCGGTTGAAATGAGAAAATGAGTATCGAAGTAATGGATCGAAAACTACTGAGAGGGTGATTATATACCAATCACGCTAGCCTTATTGTGCTTTCCAACAATAGAGATTCACTGCCATCACAGGCAAGGCTGCCATTTCCAACCCGCTCGAGTGGAAAGGCGAGGTCTGGGTGCACTAGGGCCGAAATTTGAAGTGAAAGGGAACGCGCCCCTTGGCGAAAATTTCGCCTTCGCGAACCCGTAGTGATTTCTTGGCGGGGTGGTGAAGACAAAAATCTTGCAACTGCGGCGAAAGCGGCGCTGCTCCTATTCCTAGCTGTGACCTGAATTGTTGCAGAGGGGTCGTCCACGCGTTGTGATACCAATCGATGCATACTATGTATTCTAAGTGTGGAAATGTTGCAGCTCAGAAATGTATTTTGTCAACGGGTAGTTAGATGCTGCCTAGAGATATCGTAGTCCAGAAATGGCTCGATGACGATAGACACTGTGCCCCTGATCAGCGATCGTGACAAGACTATAGTCTATTCGCGTTCCCAGGTGACTGTGGCGAAGCGTTCGTTTTACGCGCCAGTTTTTGGTAGTAACCAAGATTCTAGATAACCGCAGGCGGGTAACTTTGAGGATTCGACCACGTGATGGACTTTTGGCGCCGCCCTCCGGTGAGATGTATTCACATACTCACAACGATCACATTCAGGACTGCAATTTCATTTTTTTGGATGCATTCCTGAATACTGATTTTTGCAATTGCCGTCATGTCCAACGCTGGAGTTTCCTGTGTCCGACACTGCCCAGCCTGCGACAAGGAACCACAGGGCATCTTCTCGAGGTAGCACCTCCCAAGGTCCTGTCCATGACCAGATACGCTGCTCTTTCTGAAAACTTCTTGTGAGGTGATTTTAAGATTGCAATTATCCTCTTTCCATCGGAAACTCAGAGATGGATTCTCCTGGCCGACATGAACTGGTGCCACTAGGTACGCTCTGAGAGCTGGCATTACGCAAGATTGCAGCGATTACCATGTGCAACAGGCACTTTTTGGCTTCAATAGGTAGGTCTCTAGCGGTTATGGAGAACAAGGCTTTCACATCGCGCCCTGAAGCTGGCGGATGATGTGACCGCCCTCCCTACTGTATATTCAACACGGCGAATCTAGGCGTGCACGATTCGGCCTCTGCAAGAGTGGGTAGCAGCCATCGATCCAAGGTCAAAAGATAAGATAGGGCAATGAACAATAGCGGAAAACCTCATGGTTCATAGAGAAACGGAGGCACAGTTGTGAGGTACACGTCGGAAGAAGCATGCAAGTCTACCGGTAAGCGCCACGTCGGTCTTTTCGGAGATTTGCCGATCCTTTGAGTGCCCCACATCCGGGGGTCTCTACTGTGTAGGTAGGTAGGTATTCTCCTCTTGCCGCGCTGTTCAAGCCTCATAATATACACTTATGTCATATATAGCAATTGTTCAATACAGAACCTTGGGATTGTCTACCTAGTCGCTTGTCGCCCACTGCTAAGCAAGCTCACAATCCCTAAGCTTTACGCTACCCAGCAGGTACAGCGCGCACTTATGTAATTGTGAGGTACGAAACTTTGACTTGCAACAATTGCTGCATGCGCAAAGCTCGCCGGCTATAGGGCAGCTAATGCGGCCGTAAACCTCGCGCAATTGTGATGATGGGAAGCACATATCAAGCGGTTTGGCTTAGGTTTTCGAGAGTTGAAGAAATCGCGACTAGGTAGGTTAACGCTGAGATGCGTTGTTAGTTAACTTAATAGTAGCGAAACATGCCGGACAGCATCTTTTAAGAGCCGCTGCATGCTGGCATTATTCAATATTAGCGCGGGTGCGAAATATCTCTTGTTGCGTAACATTTGAATCCTGATGAGCCTGCCCGTGCATTGTTGAAAGTGGTTGGCACAGACAAACTTCGCTTCAGCCGATAGCCGAGCGTCACCCCTCCGGTCTTGAGCTGCTCTTATGTGGTGTATATATTCTAATCAACGCTACAGATTTTCACAATCACGTGCAACTGCCACGAGCAACAGCTCAATCCTCCGTGGCGCAATTGGCTAGCGCGTTCGACTGTTAGAAATGATAGTCTATCGAGAGGTTGGAAGTTCGAGCCTTCCCGGGGGAGATTTCTTTTTTTGCTAACTACTTGTTGGACCAAACAGAAAATTGCAAGGTCGGGGGGGCAACGCATTTATTTTCCGAGATGACTTGCAACATACACTAAAGCTTAAAAACTTGTCGCGCAGTGACGAAGAGGCTCAGAGCATTTCTTTGGCTAGAATGCGGTCTGTATGCTAAATATGGGTATATGTATCCGTAACCCGAACGCGTTGCCTAATGCTCCCTTCGTGCTGGGAAATCAGCCAAAAGGAGCACATGCTCCGCTCGCTATGCAGTAAAAAGCCGTAACAACATTATGCGTGTTCGCTTGTCCTCCAATATAAACATACACGTCTCCCAGTCAAGCCGCTCTCCGTATTACACGCTCTTCCGACCTTTCTTCTTCTTCTCCTTCGGCGCCTCGCCCACTGCTGTTGCACCAATCTTGAACTCATCGCTGTCAAGATTGAAAGCGCCTCGAACGATGCTGAAAGTGATGAGATCCCTGGTATAGCACTTGACTCCGTCCTGTATCAGCTTCTGTGCTTCGGTGTCATCCTCGCCCATGGCAAGTACGATAACGTCACCCGTCTTGTTCATCCTCGCACTTGTAACGCTCTTCGCACCCGCAGCTTTGCACACAGCCTCGATCTCGTTGAAGGGACTGTAAAAAGCTTTGAGGCTCTTGGTGAAGTGGATAGTGTAGCCTTCAAAAGGCGTTTGCGGTTGCCCGAAGATGTCGTCGAGTTTGAACTTCCATTCTCGTTCCTGCTTAGGCGCGGAAAGCTTGTAGGCTGATAAGGAGAGGAAACGACCGGCTTTTGCAGAGTCCAAGAGCCATTTATCTGTGACGATTGGGGTGCCTCGAGCGATGGCGTGCAGCACTTTTGATTTCTTGGGGAGGTCACCGTCTCTTACGCTGCAGCGAATCAATAAAAATTTAGAAGGTGGCAGAATTACGAATACTGACCATACTACGTTGAATTCATCGCTCAGATTCTCCACGTAAGTTCCACCTTGTTTTTTGAGGAACTTGACGGCATTATGCGCCTTCGTGATGGCAGAGTTGCTGGAAGCTATTCGTGGTGTGGGCCCGTGATACGCGTCCGCTGATATGTTCGTTGTTGCTGTTGAGCGTTGCGAGCTCGTCTGGGACCTTATGGTGGTTGCTTCGTCAACTTCCGCGACGTCTGATAACCGTTTCTTTCCCTTTTTCGGAACTTCGCGCGGCTCAACATCGATATTGCTCATGCGGCTGTCTTGGGTGTCATCGTCATCGTCACTTCTCTTCGCGCGCTTGGACCGAGGAATTGCTTCCAGTTCGGACTCTAAATCGTCAGTTTCCAAAATGGGGGTAGCGCGCTTGCGGGATGATTTTGGTGGGATCTGCACCTGAGGCGAGCTCTTGGCTCTGCTGGAGCGTGATGGTTTCCTTACAGTGGCGTCGTCTGGCAGAGAAATATCGGCTTTCGAGAGTACATCCGCCTTTCGTGCTGCAGACCTGTTCTGTGACTCTCCGGTATGTACTTTCGAGAACGCCTCCGTCCCCGTTTCTGTTTCTGGCTCCGTCTGGTCTGCAGGTGCATGCGAAGAAGAGGGTGTATTCTTAACTGGTTCAGCTGGTTCGTCATTCGCAGATTCGGTCGCAGCGACATATGGGTAATGTGCAGCGCTATTGAAACGAGCTGCTGTTGGAGTTTCTTGAACGACAACGGACCGTTGATTGGAAAGCTGGGGTGTCGCTCGAGGTTGAAACTTGTCGTGATTCAGCGGGGCTACAGTGATAGTATTATCAAGGTCTTCATCTTCAGTTTCTTCTTCTGGGGTCTCAGCAACACCGTTAACATGAGCAGAGACCGCAATCTGGACTGCATCGGTAGCTGACGAGTTGACCTGTACCTCAGAGTCGGTCCAATGACAAGTCAAGTTACTCGTGGACTTGAGAAAATATATCATGTCCCCATGACGCAGGATGATAGCCTCCGAGTGCTCGCCAACGCGTGGCTGCAGCTGGTACTTTTCGATCTTGGAGTTCAGGGCCGTAGTAGCGGTTGCAGTAGCAGCAATATCAGTATGGCCAGGGAGGATGCTCAGAGTATCGTTGACAGCTTCAAGCTTCATGCCCCATGGGCCAACAACTACTGGGGTTAGAAAAGACGGTTTCACAAGCGTCAAATGGTTGATTGGTCTCATACCGATTTGCGCAAGCACTGTCTGCAGCTGCGGCAGCACTTGGCGCACGATTCCGATGCCGGAGGGGTTGTTGATAGGTAGAACAACATACGCAGTCTCTTCATTTGATAAGTTAAACTCGCTCGATCCTGGAGAGCCCGTGTTGGATGTAGCGACTAATGTCCAGCCCATTGCTGCGAGTTGGTCGACGCGTCATGGCGAACCTTGGTGATGGACGCGCGATCACGTTCTCCGGTTCGGGCTAAGGCTGACCGCAGAATAAGCGGGTCCAGCGCTGATTGGGCACACGTAGGCTAGCGCTGCCGCGTTCCTTGCTCTGCACCCGCGGCCATCGCATCACACATCGAGTAGAAGGGCATGTAGTACCATGGCTGCAGAGTTGTGTGCTTCCCATGCCGTGCCTGCAGATCGGTCATTGTCCATCCCGGATGCAGTTCGTCTGCCTGCAAAAGCAAGCAATGGAGGTCTCAGAGCCTGGGCTTCGGCAGTCGAAGAACAATAGTAAGAAATCCAAAGCTATCTCGCCAAAACCTCATCACAGACCGCAAACAGTTCCTCTGACGGTCTCGATATTCTTTTGAGTGACTCTGCGACTCGATGCAAGACAGGAGAAGACGAACAGCATATAGCATTGGCTGCGCGTCACCACACCTGGCCCGTCGAGGCGAACAAGCGGAAGCACACAGGTGAACAAGCGGGCAGAACAATAGCAAGAGCATCAGCTATCTCTGAGACGTCGCCTTCACGGTGCTTTTGGCCAGCTGTTGTAGTGAGTTGGAATATTGGTACAATCTTACATTGTTCTGTGGCTGCTATTATTCGGACACCCTCCTCCTCCCCTATCACTGGCATCACGACAATGTCTAGTGTCAACTTTAAGCGCAAAAGTATTCTCGAGCTCTAGATATTATATTCTGCTGCCTGTACGATACATATTCCGTCGACAGCGCTGCTTAACTCCTTCGCTCTTTCCTCAGCCTCCACCCACCTCTTCCTTCCTTCCTACTGCGACAGCAAGTCTGGACCCTGCCACCAAGCTCTTCCTCGCCGACTAGCACCACTTCTTTATCTCGACCCTCGATCAGATCCACTAGCTCCGGCAGTCATCCCGGCCCGACGGCAGCTCTTCATCTCCGCAAACCTCACCCAACCTCTATCCTCACGACTACTCCCAGTAGTCTCGACAACACGGTGCCATGGAGAATCCTACACTGCCAGCGGACTTTGATCTGTTCGCCCAGAACTTCACCATTCTCCTCCCAGATGGCACCCAGATGAACCGGACCATGCAAGAGCTCAACCAGTATCGGATGTACGGCTTTCACCTAGCCATCAACTACGGAGCCGGTGTCGGCGCCTCCGTCATGCTTCTGCTGATTCTCCTCCTGCTTACCAGGGCCGAGAAGCGGAAATCATTTATCTTCTTCCTCAATGCCCTCTGCCTACTCACCAACACAATCCGCTGCGTCCTCCTCGGCTGCTTTCTCACCAGCGAATTTTACCATCCTTATGCTGTCCTGAGCGGGGACTTGGAACGCATCAAGGGACCTACTCTTGCCACCCATGTCACTACAAACATCTTTACGCTTGTAGTCACTGCCCTGGTTCTTGTCTCCCTCAGTCTCCAAGTTTGGATCGTTTGTGTCACCACGCCTGCTCTGCAACGCAACATCATTATGGGTGTAACGACGGGCATGGCTTGCGTTGCCTTCGCATACAAATTCATCGTCTGCTATTACAGCATCAAGACGGTTCTGGCATATGAGGAGATGACGCCATATTTGGACTTGTTTTCGAAGTCCTACGTCACCCAGGCCGTTTCCATTTGGCTTTTCAGCTGCGTCTTCACCTACAAGCTAGGATATGCCATCGTTCAGAGGCGCCGCCTCAACATGCCACAGTTTGGACCGATGCAGATTGTCTTCATCATGGGCTGTCAGACCATGTTTGCTCCAGGTAGGTACATCTCAAATCTCAACGTGTGTGCTTGAATTCTACTAACACACTGCAAGCACTCTTCTCGACTCTACAATTTGCGAACACGTCTCCCGAGATAATCAACAACGTCCTCACCGTTGTTTGCCTCTTTCTTCCTCTATCTGCCATCTGGGCTGGTGTGGTCAACGACTCAGACGTTGCCGGCGCTGGAAAAGACTCTCATCACCGGCTCTTCAGAGGCGAGTTCTACCGATCATCGGTATCGACCAACCTGAGTGGTAGCTCTACGGCGTACGCCAAGAGCCGTCTAATGAGCGTCTCCACGTATGGCAAGGGCAAGGACATTGAAAGCGCGACCACGACTCCCACCTCGCTAGTCCACAAGACAAGCATGGACGGTAACGGCATCCGCGTCGATCGCGACTTCGGCTTCTCGCGTATCGATGCTGCTGGCCGGGTCTAATGGCCCTTCGCATCCTACCGTCTACAGCTACTATCACTTCGGCGCCTGACACAACGGCGGAAGATATGGTATGGACAGTATTTACCGGACCCATTTGGGTATCTTCTGATGGCGTACTCCGGATATGTGCGTACATCTAGCGTGTAATTTCCGAACATGTTCCTTCTTTCTTTCCCTCAAACTCCACTATGGGTACATGGCTCAGATAGCCTCCCTCAAAGAAATTCTCTTCACAATTTCAGCTGCTCGTTCTCGTGTGTGATGCATTAAAAAAGTTGCCGATTTAGGCCCCCTAAGGATTTCCGTGACGTTACTTAGGCTAGTTATTACCTAATCAACTTTTTCAGTAGGTGTCGATTACTGTAGATTCACCGTAGTCTACACTGTACAGTGGAAGATTGTAGAATTCTAGTCTTTTGGTATCTTACCCAATTACGCGATTTCCTAGTAGGTGTCGATTACTGCGGGTTTTCGTGAGCCACCTGAGTAGAGCCTTTTGTCTCAAGTTACTTCACATGGTTTGGGGGAATCCGTAAAAGTATTACTCTTTTGAAGCAGATGCGTCAAAGCCATGTGCTTGCTACGTATCAGACGAAAGGTCCTGCATAACAACAACTTCATCATGCTCACAACAGAGATCAAGCGCCTTCCTTTCCATGCAAAGCATACAAAGCCCGTGGCCGTCCCGCAGCATCGCAAGTAGCAAACTTCCACCACCCCCAATGTACACTCCCCGCCACATTGACCAGTCCCCATCGCACCGGTGCAGGCATGGGCGGCCAGTTGGCCCACAGACCCTCCTCATACGTCGCATCTAGGTTCATTAAGAAAAAGGGTACGACATCAAAGGTTCCCGCCTTGGTGACCGTCTTCTTGCCCCACGTCTTGAAGATCGCTGCCGCTTGTTCCGATTCAGGTGATTTGGGAGCAGGCGCAGATGGGAGGTCGGCAAAGGAGGCAATGGTTATAATTTCGTGGTGGAAGTGGTGGCAAAAGGGTTCTTGGAAAGCGGACATGATGTTTTGGAGTTGTTTGCCGTTGAAGGCTTGGGGCGAGGATGATAAGTTCGCCAAGTAGGCTTCGAAGTCGACTAAGCCACCTAGGAACGATTCTAAGGCCTCTTGTTAAGTTGTTTCGGTCCGTATAGATGGTGAGGGCGTAAAGTGCTGGAAATGTCTTGCGTACCGTGTTCTTTGTGTGTCTCTTTCCAGATCTCTTTTGAGCCCAAGACTTGCTCGACTTTGGGGAATAATTCCAATTCTTCGTCGTCATGGTGGCTTTTCACGAAGCGAAACCATGTCATCGCGTAGCCGACGAATGCAGCCTTCTCTGCATCTTTGACGTGGGGAGCCTGGAGGTAGATGGAGTTGTAGCCTCTCAATATCGCATTGTGTATGTGTGCCATATGGGTCGCGCCGACTGTGAAAATGTCGTCCTGTCACATCGTGTCAGTATCATCCATGGTTTGATGTTTCGGTAGGGTAAGCATGTATACTTTTTTCGTCGCGAATTGCGGGGTTGTGATGAGAGCACATGGACCATTAGCCCACGGCTTGCTGATAGCTTCAGTCATGGGGGCAGGACGGAGAAGCTCAACGGACACGGCGAGGATCAGGAGCAGTACGAAAGTTATGGTGGTAACGCTAGGCATTGCAAGAACCACAGATGAGATACTTTTTTGAGCAGCATTGTGTCATTAAGTAAAAAAAACATAAGCAAACGAGGCGGGTGGTGTGTCGCGAAAGTGGTACGTGGTGGTGTGAGTGTAAGCCGATTCGTCAAATCTCCGATTGGCCCACAAAAGTTGTACCTACCAGTAAGGGGCAGGAAAGCGGCACCTCAATGAAGTCGTAACATGTACAACATATACCATATCATCGAGATCTAGTACTACATATACGCGCAGCTCGGTACTTAGGAAGCCAGTGGCTAACTACGTTCGTCAAGCATTCGTCGTATACGTTCTCCGCTCGAATGCACCAAAGAGCCTTACTGTGTACAATTCCCACGCCTTATTCTCGTAGGATGCAACCCACATTAATTTGCCCGGAACCACTAGTACCCCAACCTATTCGATGAGCAACAACGACTTTACATGGAGCGGTCAAACACACATGGACAAGACCCAAAGATGAGGCATTCGAGGAAGTGCCGACAAGTTTGGACTGGTGACACGATGATGCTGCCTATGAGTATGGGCCATGTGTAAAAGCGGACTCAAAGACGCAGATTGATGGCGAGAAACACTGGGAGCACAGACTTGGAACGAAGAGTTGAGACGATGCTGGTCGTAGCTGCTCCGCTATGGCTATGGACGCTACCTATGATATCCGCATCCGGACGATCATCTGCAGGCACCCAGACCACCATATTCTCGTATGCAGACAGGAAGAATGAATCGAAACAATGATGTTGCGATGCTCCGAACCAGATATTGGCACAGTATTGTTCGAACACCGTTTCGCCTCAGTTGTCTGCTCTTGTTTTTCACTGTAAAGCTCCGAAGTTGCGTGCTGGTTCGTGTCTGAATATTCAAACATCAACACCGAAAAGGGTTTGCACGGTACGTACCCGGGCGCTGTCCACGGCCCTCGCGGTATTGAACGGTCATCCTAGAGCCGGTCGTGAAAGCAAGGAGATGGTTGTTTCAGCAACAAGAGTTTCAAGTTTGGAAGTTTAGAATCGGCGGTGGTTCATCAGCGTGATGATTTTTTTACTCAATCTCCATAACGGCTGTTTCCGAAACGGTCGAGACCGCCTCAAATCTGGCCTTGCCTCTTCTCTTTTTAAGCAATCCTCGTACAACGAATCTTTGTCCCTATCCTACACTCTCCCCATCCTCGCTCTCCTCACCCTCCTCTACCCAGCGCTTGAAGTCCCGAACCTCTTTAACCCATATGTACCGCACACAAATCTCGTTGATCTCCCATGCTAAGCATATCGGCTCCAATAAGTCCTTGCGTATCAGGTTCTTGATGAATAGCAGCAACAACTTGACGGCGCGGCTTTGCGCTTCCTTGCCGTATTCCATCACCGGCGACATATTATCTCCTCCGTCAACGGTCCCATTGGTAGACATATCCTGTTCCGACGTGGGTGGAGGTGCCTCCATGCGCTCCACGAGACGCAACGCGTGCTGTACGTAGTGCATTATTGTAAAAGCGGACTCGATTTCGTACTTTTCGAGCGTGCCGTCGGTGACGAGCGTGGTGAGGAAGTCGAGGGACGATATTGTGAGTGGGAGGCAACGGAGTTCTCGGACTGCCGTAAAGCGATCTTCCTTGATCTTGCGAAGTAAGACATCTTGCCATTGCTCAGAGCTCTTGGCTTGCTGCGCCGTGGACTCGTCCGACTCTCGCTTCGCTTTCGAGATAGTGTTTTGCTTCTGCGTGGGCACTCCTGGGACCTGTAGCTCGCGCGGCTTGTCCCATACTTCTGTGTCTACGAGTACTTGGATGTAGTAATGTGTATCGAAGTCGGGCAGCGAAAAGTCTTCAGTGCATACTGCCCGGTATATGATCAGCGGCGACAAGTGCGACGGCCGTGAGGGACGACCCCCCACCACCCACTTAATCCAAACTGCTCTCGTTCTGCCTATCTCCTCAGTGGTGATTGCGTCGGTCGCGTTGTGATCGCTGAATATACCCTGCGGAGCTGTCTGCAGCTGCGGCGTTTGCACATTCGGGACCCTAGCTGCCTTGATGGTGGTTGCTTCAGTAAGCTCCTTCTCCAAGCGCAGCAAAGCTTCTATCCAATGGGACAAAAAAGGGTTAAATTCTATCCGTATGGCCTCGTTGATGCGCCAGAGTGCGTACTCGCAGTTCAAGAGCACTGCGAGCACAGGCCAGCTGGGTTCCGCCCTCGCCTTTTCTTCGTACGCGTCGAGCGTGTTCTTGATCCTCATGGTCTCTCCAAAGTCGTTGGCTAGTGAGTCGGTAATGCATATCAGATCGTTGAAAGCGTCTCTATAAGACTTGGTCGGGTCACTTAGCGCGTTGACTTCGGCGGTTGTGAGAACGGCTTCGAGGTAGCTAATACTGAGCGGCATCTCTGTCGTGCCTTGGGTTTCAAGTGATAGGAATGTGGTGGGTGTGACGTTCTGCGTTGGAAGGAATACATGAGGTCGAGAATTTTGAGTGAGGTGTCACCGTCACCGTCGTGAGTGCTGGCGCGGAACGCGTAAACGAGCACCGTAGGACGGTGGAGCCCACGCCAAGAAAGATTGCGACTAGCGCAGGTCGGCACGTGAAGAGACTGAAATAATGATGGGACAAGTGCAGTATTTTATTTATTTCCTCGAGCACGTCTTAGATAATGCGGTACCAGCGATCGAAAAGAGCTCCCTAGAGTGTGAGGTTGTCTCGTTCAGAAACAACTAGTAGAAACTGTTCATAAAGCACACCATTTTACACAATACCCACACATACGACCATCGACATGATTTTGTAGGATATTAGATTATATCTTCATTGCTGCGCTCATGTGAATGCATCGGGATGCCCCCCTAAGCAAGCCTGAGCCTATCCCAGAGTACCAAGACGCCATAATGGAACTAGTCATGACAGTAAAGACGAAGCCAAAACCAAAGCTACGCCTATCCGACAGGAACTACAGGGATAACCAATAATCCTCTGCTAAGCATTGCCTAGCATCGCAAACATCCATACGTGTTCGCGAGTCGAATGTGGTGAGGCTGTGACGAGGGCGGAAAGAGATGAGATGGGTATCGTGGATTGACGTGGTCGTCATGCCGTCATGGCGGCGTCGTAGCATGCGTGCGCGCCCCCGCTAGAATTTGAATATGATGTACAGGGCGTGGATGATACCCTAGTGAATATGTTAGTAACGTGTAGTGGTGGTGTGATACTAGCGGAACTCACCGGAATGTAACCCAGGACGGTCAACAGGATGTTGATGAGGAAATCGGCATTGCAACCGCGCTCGAGGAAGACACCTAGAGGAGGGAGGATGATGGCAAGGAGGATCTTGCAGATGTCGCTGGTGGTGTTGTTAGTATCTGTACCCGCAGTCAGAGCTTGCCGGCGCTGGAAGGACATACCTGGCGGTGAAAGGCATGGTGGTGTGTTGCTGGTTGCTGGGATTTGCTGTAGTTCGGTGAAGATGCGAGTACTTGGCTGGAGTTGTAGAGAGTAGGTTGGGAATGACTGTCAAACAATGCGGGCGCCAGCGTAGTATTTATGGAAGTGACGACGGGTGCTGGGTACCCATGACCAGAAAGATGACGTAGCGTGCACAGCATAACAGGTGCCGCGTAGCCACTTCAACTGTGGCGTCATATCCGTCCGAGCCATCCGATCCGAAGCAGGAATCCAGCTTTTCTACCCTGTCACCTTGTAAAGAAACGACGAATATCGTACCGTGCATTGATTCGCGACGCTACGTGACGACAGAACTGTGCAGTTCTGCGTAAATCAAGCCCTGCTGCCTGTGTCGATGCTACAGTCAGAGTGTTCACCATATCTGATCATGATCTCTGATCTCCTCTGGACACTTCGCAACTGCGACCCATCTTCCGATTCTGGCAGGTGACGCATGCTGTCTTCCTTGAACCAGCACTTGGCATCACAGTCTAGACTGCTGCGCCAAACTTCAAAATACCGTAGATCCCAGCCGTTCATAGCCGCTAAATATGATGTCAAGCCTCAACATGTGGCAGGTTTTCTATTCATAGTTTAGATGTGGCTAAAGTCCGGGGTTGGCGCGCAAGCTGGTGTGGCTTTGCTAGTAAACTTTGTGCAGGTTTGATGCGACCCCACTGTATTTTCGCCCTCGCTGTTCCACGCCGGCCAACTGCGCACGCCATGTGCGGGCATCTTTACTTGGCTGGTGGAGACTGGGATCAGGGAGGGCGCCTAAAGCAATCTTGGTGGTGAAGGCGCTGACGAAACCCTTCGACGATGGTCTGCACACCGCAACCGCCGCGGACGGCGCATGCGAAGTTCGAGTGCTTTGAGTTAGCCGGCAGGCATCTATCGTCAAGGTAAGTGCTGCCCAGTGCCAAAGGGCCGAAATCACTCCAAACCTCCGATGTTGTCCCGAGGTCGTTCCAGTCGTTGCAAATCGCCGCCGGTCATTCACTGGACACTTTGACACGCATCTACGTATGAAACGAACCCCAGGCCTAATATAGAGTCAACCAGGATATATAGTCGAAGGGGAGAGTGTAGATCTCTGCCGTTTCACAGTAGGCTGTACCGAGTTGGATCTGAAGAATGCCACTTCTCGTGAACATTATCACATTAGTTGCCATGGCACAAGTTGCATACCTCGCAAGAATACGGTAGGGTATATCATTCCATCGGGTATCTCATAAGCCGTTCAATACGCATAATCAACCTCCCCACCCACCTACTCGGCCTGCTTCTGCAAATCCGCCTCAACACCCCTCTGCCTCGCCTTCCCATCATCGTGCTGCCTCTGTGCCTCCTCCTTCTGCGCCTCGTTGCCAGTCAATCCCGCAACAGCGCCTCCAACCGTCCCTCCCAGACGATTTCCAATTCCTTTGCCCAAATCATTCACCTGGCCTGCAGCTTCCTGGCCCTTTCCCTCCTTGTTCTGTTGAATTCCCTCCTGCTTGAGGCCTTCGGCGCCAATGAAACCACCAATAGCTTCTTTGGTGGCGCCCATGTTCTGGTTCCAGCTTCCTTGTGTGCGATCAGGGTCGTCTTTAGCTACGCCGCCACCGGGTGTTACCGAAATGGGACCGGCTTTGGCGGCCGTGTGCGAGAGATCGTGCTCGGCGTCGGCCCTGTCTTTGCGGTTTTCGCCTTGGGCCTGTATGGATTAGTGAGGGGATACGAGGAGCGAAGGGAAACTACGGACCTTGTCGGCGGTGCTGCCAGTCACCGAGCCCAGAGCGCTTTGTACGGCGCCTGTAGCCTGGTCCAGATAGGACTGAGAGGTAGAGGTTGCATCTTTGTTGTCGGACATGATTGCGGTTGGGTGTCGGGAGTGATTGTTTTTTTGAAGATATTGCAGTTCTTGGGCTTTATCAAGAGGTGCAGGGTGTGTTGAGAGTTGTATATCAGTTGCCGGGTGCTGTGCGGGGTTTATATGCTTTCTTGTGCAGGGAAACCGCGTCTGAGAGAGTTGGGTGGAGCATGTGAGAGATGACGTAGTTGCCCCACGCATAGGGCTGCCGCGACCGCGACAAACAAGTGCCCTGCAGCAAGGCAGCTGCGGGAGATCTGACGAATGACGAAAGTGGCGATTAGGGAACCTCAGACATGCATCTCTCGTGCTCCGTTTCCCGATATTGGTGGGCATACATGTCTTGATGCGAAGCAGCTGCAGATCAACTGACTGGGAAGTAGTCTGCATGTGGGCCATGATGATGCAATGCGAGAGGTTGGAGGGACCGGGTTTTGGTATTTGCTACCTGATGATGTGTAGATCGAAGTTGCAATAATGTGCGCAGAGCAGAGGAACTATGTACTGGCTAGACTGTGTAGCTTGAAAGGGTATGTATACACCGGTCAGACCGAACGCCAAAGAAAATGCTCAGAAAAGTCTTTTACCAGCTCATCACCAATGACAGATACCACCCTCGCTGTCATCAACACTCCATATCCCGGCCAGACCGACGACTTCAACTTCTCCATTGAAGCCTTCCGCGACCTTGCCCATTCTTGCAACCCCATCATCGACGCCGAACGAGGCACCGATCTCCGCAGGCCCGTTGTTGAGCAGCCTTCGCGCCCAGGCATCGATTGCAGGCTCACCAGTCTCATCCCGAGCTTGCTTCAGGAAGGGGATCAAAGCCGTTCCGCCGGTTCCGCGAAGCTTCTTACTGCCGGTGCGGGCCATGGTGTTGGCGAGATTGACGCGCTGAGTGGTCGCTTGTTTGGGCGACAGTGACCGGGAATGTGACCGCGTCTCGCGAGACTTGATGATGATGTAGCGGGAAACGAGCTGGATATGCTTGTCGCGCAAACTTCGTAGCATTGCTAAGCATGCGTCGTATCCGGTTGTCAGAGCGCGATTCCTGCGGTTTGCCGTCACGTATTCGCGAATGTTGGCAATGCTTTCCATGTGCTCGAGAAACCTGCGGTGAGGTCCCGGCATGTAGTTCCGCATGTCTTGAATGAAGCCGTGGGATGGTCCAGACAGACTTGGATTCTCTGCATCTGGCCGCTTCTCGCCAGTGGGTCGGTGCTCGACGCCCAGGACGACGTCGAAGAACTGGATGATGGAGCTTTGAGCGTTGCTCCCTCCACTGAATTGCACATAGGGCTGCTCGCCGGTGCCATCGTCGAACATGACTCCGTTCGGTAGACCAGCGTCTGCCATGTTCTTGCTTCCTGCCAGAAACGGTCGGATGCGGTGATAGAATACATGTGGGTCGCAGCTCTCGTACATGCGCTCTAAAAGCGAGCCTATCTCGTCCAACCTCTCCGCGAACGATCGTAGACATTGCACAACTGTGTTACTATCGTTTCGTCTAGCTGCCGCAATCGCTTCGATCATCATGGGAATAACAGGTCCAGCTCTTGCTTCGATCGCTACCGACACCAGGTAAAACCAGGATTCATCCAAGGAGCCGGTAAAGGTCATATGTGTTGCAAGGTTGTCCAGGGAATCCGCAGGCTCTCCATTGAACAACGGCCGCCAATTCCACAAGCAGACACCTGCGAACGTAGCGACGGGCGGAAGCTCCAGGTGTTTGCATGCTCTGAGAAACGGGACAGAGATAGACGGAGGCACAATCTGTACGGTTTCGTTAGCTATACGTCCCTTCTAAACATGCAGATCTTCGAGGCTTACGTCAGCCGGCCTGTCCCCTCCCCAAATGTACGCGTGTGCAATGAAGCCCAGAATGGAGTATGCTCGCCGCCACTCAGCTTCTGTGAGAAGAAGATCGGTATTGAGTACGGGCAACGCGTCGACTATCCGACGAAGCCGCTTAGCGAGAATCAAGCTCTGGAAGTTGCGCACGACAGTTTCCCATGGCTGATAATACTGATCGGGTAGAATGTCGAGTGGTATCTCATCAGGCAGGAAACCGTTGTGAGGCGAGACATCGTAGTCGCTCAACCGAGGAAGAGTCGGAAGCATGGTGTTGGTGGGTGGCTGACAAGCTTGGAAGGATCGAGATCGGATATTCGCGGGGGAATGATAACTATGTTGCTACAGGAGCGCCTGTGCTGAGCAAACAGTGAGCTGATTACCAGCCTCGGGGGCTAGACAGGTGATCGCGTGATGTGTTGGTTGTAGTCGCAAGCTTTCTTAACAAAGGCAGGTACTCGCCACCAAGTTTTTACCCCAGACGCAATAAGCGCGATTTGCGTCCTATAGTGGACAAAGTGTTGAGATAGGGAAATAGAGTAGAACCTAGGTAGAGGAGAGGTAATAAGTAAAATAGTTGGGCGAGAAGCAAGAAAAGAAATCTAGCCTCTCGTCGGTAGGTATCGGGCGTGGGACGCTACCTAAGCTCCAGATCCCCGGTTCCGAGTTCGAAGAAAAAGAGAACCCCGTCGGAAACGCGGAAAAATAAATCGCCTGCAGATACGACAATAATTAGCTGAATCACTTAGCGGGGTCAAATGTAAACATGAAATGTAGCAAACGCGGTAAACCAAAGGTGGTGTGAGGCAGTCTACATCTGCCTATCCGGCCGCGGTGAAAAGAAAAGAACGAACCCGAAGCACGCAATGCACTGTCATTGCTATGCCCAGTCAGAATCTTCGCTGGTGGTGTGTAGACGGGAACCAACTCCGCGTATCGGTTCGATGGTTCGTGGGCGTCACATTAGCAATCAATTCACTCATCGAATCGATGTTTCTGTGTATGCGGCTGGGCCGACGGGCTTACACAGTAAAAAGCCTCTCCACGCTACGTCTAGGGCCCCTGCATAAAAACGGCCTCGGTGCCGAAATCGGGGCCATCGGCCGTTTGGGAAAAGAAAAGGCGGTTCAAGTCCGATCGAATAATAATGAGCAAGAGATGTCATGCGTGACGGCAACAACGTTTGTTGGATGAGATATTCACCATATTCGCCGCCTGGGGTGAGATCACGATGTAGGAGCCGAATCTGGTGATCGACGTGTGTATGATGGTCCCCTCAGCCTTGCGAATGCCAAGCCCTTACCTACTCTGCCAAGGCCCCATTTGTCCGCCAGCGCTACACCTACATAGTACTGCAGCGGCAGTATGTCAAGACTGCAGATCAGGGACCGCATGGCTGCGAAGAGACATGATGCTATTCATTCCAACTTTCAGATTACAGTAGAGAAGCGTATTCTGGGAGCCTGTAGGGCTTCAAAAATAGTTTTCTTCTTAGAACAACTGATATTGCTACGTACCGTAATGGACATCAGAGTACTCAGAGAAAACCACATTTTTTGCTAAGACTACGTTAAGGACTGCAAGGCCATGGCATTGCCAGTTACGATTGTGCCGTAAAACACAAGGAAGTTTTCATTCGCCCTTCCACGGCATACGTTCAACACCCCTCACCCACCGCCGTCTTCTCCACTCCCCTTTCCGACTCGGTTTGCTCTCCTCCCAAGCCCTGCGCAGAACCTCCTTCTCCTGGTCTCCTATATCTTTGCTGCCCCCTTTCGAACCAGCACGTTTCTTCAACTTTGCCTTTCCAGCAGCTTTTTCACTCTCGCTTTCAAGAATCTCGTAGTGTAGATCTGTAACCCATCGCTCGCCTTCAACTTCGACTTCGACACCCGTTACACAGCGATCTTCCACCCATTCGCGGGACAGGAGGTCGAGGGTCCACTTTTTGTCACTCCATCGCCAGCCTCGTGGTGGGAGCACATCTTCGAAGAACGGCGTCCCCTTCGGCCTATCTCCTGATATCCTGCTCGGGCTTAAGGGGCTATACGGACTCGGGCTAAACATGTAACCCTCGTATTCACCAAATTCGTCATGCAGGGCACGGTGCTGTAATTCAAAAATCTCGACTTCTCGTGTTTCTTGGCTGGTCTCGAGTTCGATGTCTGCGCGGGAAATGGTGAGAAGGAAGGAGCGGGACTCGTTTTCGGCGTTGGAGATGATTTCTTCGGTCTGAGGGGTTGAAAGCAGGTCCTGGATTGAAGGGTGGCCGAGAGCTGTTAATGTGTAACCTAGTACGAGAAAGATGACTCGCCACGGTAATAAATGCGCGCTGATGAATAGGCTGACGGAGACAATGAGCAGGATCAAATAAAGCATCGATGAGAGATTCTCATTGCTAAAGTTCGTGAGTGGCGTGATGAAGGACAACACAGCATCGTGTGCGCGGGAGAAGTCTTCCATGCAATTCTGGAGATCGCGCATATTGCGCCAGAAATCTTTACTAAACTCTGGCGCGGGCTTGATTGTCTTTGCATCCGCCAGTGGAGGTCCATCCAGACTGCCACGCCATAGATCGCCGTCCATCTCTACGGTATTTCCTACCGGTTCTGGATGCCGAGCAAGATATGCAGGCACCATGACGAAGAACATGCCGCAGGCTAGTGGTAAGACGGGGAGGAGGTAGGGATCCACACATACGAATGTCCAGACGAGCAGGAAGGAGAGAGTCTCTGTGGGCTGTCGCCACGTGAAGAGGTGGATGAGCCGATTTTGGAAGATGAATGCTACGCCGATACGAGAGTTGAAGCGACGAAAGTTTGAAGACATGGTCGGGATGCTAAAGTTGGGACGGGCGACGTAAGTCCGAGAGCGGCGGTCTTTGACCTGTGGTGCGTTTGCGCTTGGGGATGAGGATAGGTCTGGGGAGGAGCTGCCTGACAGGTCTTCTGATGGGAGGACTTGTGCGAGTAGTCTACAGAATTAGCATCTTCCATATGGCTCGACGTCGGGGTAGAATCTTGGGGGGTGTCCCTCGATCACAGGTTCATCGTGACTGTGTACATTCGCATACGATTGCACTTACAGGTTAAACATCTTGTCCCCCATTCTGGTACCCGACTCACGACTCATATTGTCACCCAGCGACTCCAGCTTGTCTTTGAGCTTAGTGGCGGAGAGCCGATGCGACGTCCCTTTCTCAGCAGTGGGTGTGCCATCGTTCGACGCTTGCTGTACTTGGACTACAGGTATCGGCGTGCCGCGATTTGCGAACGATTCCGAATTGTCGGAAGCCATGGCGAATTCCCTTGTCTCTTCAAGGGCGAAGCCGCCCGCTCTTGTTTGCGTCAACTAATCAGCGGCTCCGCAAAGGCTGTAGTTTGCCAGATGGTGTTCGCGCTGACGGCTAGCTGTGTGTGGAATCAAGGGATGAGGTACGGGTCAAGGTTTGACGTTGAGGGAGCTGCGCTTGTCGTCCACTTGCAGGGTTCGGCAAGAGAAAGGTACGTCACATGTGAAAGAGGGCAACTTCCTTTTTCGTCGACTGCCAAAGTGAATAGATCTTCCCGACCGAGCTAATTCCCTGTTTGCCGCACGTCTTGGATCTGGTTCATCAGATCAGGTCGTTTGGTGCAGCAGTCGGATGACCCGCGTGCAGGTGGGTGGGAGCCCGTGGCGTAAAGCCTGTACTGTGGTGTGTGGCTAGGTAGTGGCACGTTGTCCGGTCCGGCAGTTTCCCCACAAAAGCGTCCGTGCTCACTGGTGGTGCGCGATGCGATGATCATCAGGGTCAAACACAGAAATGGTGGTGTTAGTGTAGCCTTGCAGCTCTTCCGCTGGCTGTCTTGTTTCGGAGGCTATGGTACGCTACTAGACAGCACCAGTGTATGCAGAACAGAGGGTTCAATCATGCACATGCTGAGAGCCGTGCCTCGTGCAGTTAGCTAGCTCCGTGCTTCTTTGCAGCTGATGTCGCACGGCGTTGGGCACAGCGACGACGCCGCATTGGAGCGTGGCAGAGGCAGTGAAAGACCGCAAGGGCCACGACGACAGACTCTTGTTGTTGGACGATGCGTCGGTTTCCTGGGAGAAGCGTTGTTTTGATGATAGGCTATTCGTCGCGGCAGAAGATATGGACAGGGGCTCGTCAACTAGACAACCCTAGTGCGTCGTGTGGCTTTTGCGGGCGGCCGACGCTCATTGCAACTTGAACGTACGTCGACCATTGCAGTTTGCGTCGACGGCCCTGTTGCAGCAATATCGCGCGTTCCTCTACGCGCTGAACCACGACTCACTCTTTACCAGCTCGATTAAGCCGCTCGTTGGACACATTGCAGGCCCCGCCCCATCGCCTTCACCGCCGCAGCCGGACCCTTTCGACATGTCGGCATAGTCTCGCACGGAGCCCAAGCTCGACGCTTGGAGACTGACTCCGCGCTCTTGAAGGAGGAGGGCACACGCAGCAATTTCACACCCGAACTTGACCCTCGGCGGAGCAGACCAGCAGACCAGCAGACGGCCGTGGTGCGTGCTGATCATGTCGACGCAGCCGCGAACGACGACTCGAAGCATGGAATCCACAAATGTGCTCGGCCGGTCAGGGTCCACCCTATCCGAGCACTCTAGCGGCTCTTCAGGTACGAGACAACGGTTCAGGAGAAGGAGTGCAGCGGTGGTGGCGCGATTGATGCGAGGCGGATGCTAACGCCCTTGCAGAAGACCGAGTGCGCAAGTTCCAGAAGACGAGCGACCAGGGCAACCGGCTGCGCAAGACGAGCGCGTCCAACGCCATAACGGCAGCCCGGCCACTGCCCACAATCAACAACAACACGGCCGGACGGGGGAGGGCCAAGGTGCCGCTGGGGCCCCGAGAGCGGCCGCAGGACTTGTCCAAGCAGAGGTAGGACGGCATCAATTGATTGACGCGAGACACAAGTTATTCGTGTTGATGGGGAATGTCGGCTAACGCGCCCATGTCTAGGATGGCCAGCGGTGCCAGCGTCGCTTCCGTCGAGAATCGATCGTTCCTGCCCACGCCCGCAAGTGAGACGACGCGCCCGCTTCCGTCGAATCCACGCTTCAGCTTCTCCAAGCAGCAACAACACCAGCAGCAGCAACACCAGCAGCAGCAGCCGGGGCCTCCCAAAGAGGCTCTAGGTGAAAGCACGAGCACGAGCACGAGCACATACGACTTCCTCCCGTCGGTCAACTTCGACGACTTCGCCAACAGCCTCGCCTATGAACCCACGCTGAGCGACTTTCCCGCGCCCGGCTCCTTCAAGAGCGGCGTGCCGGCCAGCAACAGCGCCAACAACACAATGCAGTCATTCACAGGAGCCCCCGCCGACGCGCAACCCCCTGCCCGCAGCAACTCGTTCCTCCGCCGCTTCAGCCAGTCGACGGCCCGGAAGCCCAGCGGTGCTGCATCGACGTCGACGGGCCCGGCCTCGACCTCGGACACGTCCTCGATGCCACCGCCGCCCACCAACATGGCGATCCGAACACGCCGCCAGAGCCAGTTCCCTGCCCAGCCGCCGCCCAACCCGGCTGCACGAGCGCCGCGGAAGAGCGTTGGCCCTGGAATGCTGCCAACGGCAAACAGCTTTGAGCGCCAGGAATCGGCCAGGCTGGCCAGTGACAGCACCGTTCCTTCACTCGGCCGTGCGCCGTCACTGAACAGAGGCAGTCGACGCGAAACGCTCACTGTAGGCCTCAGCAACACCGCCGCGAACACGAACACGAACACGGGCGTGCCCAGGCTGCCAAATGCCACGCGAAGCGCCAAAGCAAAGTCCTTCCATCCGCCCTCGAGACAGCAGCCGGGACATCTGACTGTCTCAACCATGACCCCTGATCCGAATCCGCTGCCTCTTCACCACGCCCGCTCGCCCGGCAGGTCTCCCGCGCAACGGTCGCACACGCCCTCTTCCTCGTCGAGCAAGCGACAGTCCACCGCACCGCACATCTCTGGACTCGGAGCGAGAACTATCAGCCCCACAGACGCGCGAAGGCTACGAAGACTGTCCATGAACCCCAACCACCCTCCCAGCGGCCCCGTCGGCCCTCCTACACCCCAAGGCGACCCGTCGTTTGACGAGCGTGTCTTCAGTCAGTCTCCAGCGCTGGCCCTCGGCGGCAGCATGACACCATCGTCTGCGCGTGCAACCCCTGAGCAGAAGCGCAAGTCGTATGCCTCGGGCATCTCGCTTTCATCCAATTCGAGCCTGAACTCGCTCAAGGTGGGTTCCTCCTCGATACCCATGCGTGCCAATCCTGCTCCCTCAAGCTCACGATTGCCCGCACCAAAGCCACGTAATGTGCAAAGCTCAGCTGGAGGAGAACAAGAAGGAGTCCCGCCCGTACCAGCTATACCCAAGGCGTACGAGTCGCCCAAAGACACCGAACGTAGCAGTTTTGCATTTTCAACCTCATCGAAAGCGAGCGCGCCTCCGCCGCACGCCCACGAGTCTACCGCAACCCCCGATACCCATCTAGCTGAACCTCGGCAGGGTGAGACACCGGGCGCTAGTCCTGCAAAGAGGAGCACAGGGTCTATTAGACACAGGCGAGGCTTGACCGTTGGAGCTGGTTCGGAGCCCGATAGAACACCCACGGTACAGCACTCCACCAAGAAGAATCTGCAGCCAATCAGACTGCCACCGTTGAATTTGCTGCCTCTCGGAACTCCCTTCAATAATCGAATCTCATCGTTTCCGGTGCCATCTGCAGAGGTTGATGAGCGCAATGTCACGCCTCCGCCTAAGCGTGCTGTCAACAAGACGCCAAGCACACCCATGACGGCGTCCAAGGCGCATTTCTTTTCAAGGAACAACAACCAGGACCAGTATGAGTACCACAAACACCTTCGCAGCAGTAGCTCAGCGTTCAACCTACGCGCGACCGATTCTTCGCTTGATGGACGTCCCAATATTGGTACCATACCCATTCCGACCCTTAACCCAACGCGACAAGCAACGACACCTTTCTCGTCCAACTCATTACCAAAGGGCAGTGGGGAGTTCGCTCGCCTCCAACCACGGCCGAGTGGCGAATACAGCTCTTCCAACAAGGACGTCGAATTACAGAGCATGACAGTTGCAGGCCCACGCCCATTGCAGAAGAAGGACACCTCAGACTCCGCGCAGACCTCTACCTCGACCGAACCAGAAACTCCGTCTTCTGGTTCGTCTCTGCGGCGTAAACTCAGCCTAAGTGGTTGGAGGCGGGCCTCATCGAAAGCCGCGGCACATCCGTCACAAAACGCGCCAGCGCGAAAACCAGCCCACAGGACGGACGACCCAACATCGCAACCTCAACCGCCAAGACACGGCGAAATGCTACCGCCTCGATTACCAGCATCTGCTACATGGAGCGGTGCTATTGGCACAAGTCCCACTCCCACCCACAACCGTATCCGACCGTCTCTTGATTTTGGGCGCCGAAAGACGTCCACATCGGCAATTGCGAGTGATACCGAGGTGGAAAAATCCAATGCTCGTAAACCTGCAGGAAGCGCTGGAACTCGTGCTGTTTCAGGGGCTACCGATCAAGCTGGACACCAATCGGCACAAAAGTCTTCGTCAATTTTGACACCGATGCAGCGGATGCTCGGCTCAAAGAGTTCATCCAACATGCTCAGGGCCCGCAATCTCGACCCGAACCTTGATCGAGACGACCTATTAGCCGATGAAGAGATGAAGAAGCTTGCATCGAAAAGGAAAGATTTCGAGCAAGCCGCACGTGACGTGGATGAGCTTCGCAAACGTGCTACAGCCAAGGACCGTGTCAGTCCAGGTGATGCTGTGCGCATGGCGAATCTTAACATATTCGAAAGGGGTGAGATCATTGACTACAAAGACATTTATTTCTGCGGCACGAAGAACGCCAAGAAGCACATTGGTGATCTCAACGCACAAACGGCCAACTTCGGCTACGATGATGATCGCGGTGATTACAACATCGTCTTGGGAGATCATCTAGCCTACAGATACGAAGTCGTCGATGTCCTTGGGAAGGGTAGTTTTGGACAGGTTGTGCGTTGCGTGGATCACAAGACGGGAGGGCTTGAGGCGATCAAGATCATTCGTAACAAGAAGCGGTTCCATCAACAGGCTCTGGTCGAAGTCAACATCCTCCAGAAGCTACGGGAATGGGTAAGGCACACTGATCGATGCGTACGATTTATACTAATCAGCGTTTAGGACCCCGACAACAAACACAGTATGATCAACTTCACGCAGAGCTTCTACTTCCGTGGTCATCTCTGTATCTCTACTGAGCTTCTCGGTATGAACCTGTACGAGTTTATCAAAGCCCATGAGTTCAAGGGCTTCTCGCTACGCCTGATCCGCCGTTTCTGCAAGCAGATGCTGGCTTCGCTAGTTCTTCTCAAGACCCAAAAGGTCATACACTGTGACCTGAAACCCGAAAATATCCTCCTCGCGCATCCTCTACACTCGGAGATCAAGGTCATTGACTTCGGCTCGAGCTGCTTTGAAACGGAAAAGGTCTACACATACATCCAATCGCGCTTTTACCGCTCACCCGAAGTCATTCTGGGTATGAGTTATGGATTGCCAATCGACATGTGGAGCTTGGGTTGTATTCTCGCGGAATTACTTACCGGCTATCCTATCTTCCCAGGAGAGAACGAGCAGGAGCAGCTCGCGTGTATCATGGAGATCTTTGGCCCACCGGAGAAGCATTTGATCGAGAAAAGCAGCAGGAAGAAGCTGTTCTTCGACTCGCTTGGCAAGCCGAGAGTCACCGTCTCATCGAAAGGCCGTAGACGCAGGCCTAGCTCAAAGACACTGCAGCAAGCCCTCAAATGTGATGATGAGGCATTCCTTGACTTCATTGCACGGTGTCTGCGATGGGATCCCGAACGTCGGTTGAAGCCGGACGAGGCAATGCAGCACGAGTTCATTACTGGCATACGTAAGCACACCCAACAACGGCGACCTTTCAACGGTTCCACTGGCGTTTCATCGCCTGCAAAGCGTATGCCGCCCCCACAAACAACGCAAGCACGCGTCCGACCACTCCCAGAACCTCCTGCGACGAGCTTCCGGAACGGAACCGCTGTCAGCGGACAGCGCGATGTTTCGAATAGCAACTCACCTGTCAAGTCAGCCGCCCCACAGCGGCGCCATTCGACTGTACAGGGACTCGCGAACGGAACAGCAGGCACTAAGCGTGCTGCGAATGGGGCTCCGCTAACTGCTACAAGTGGTAGCGGCCTGCCGCGAGCGGCGCAGAGGAGCGTGTCGGGCAAGCCTGACCTTGCTTCGGCAGCGGCGGTTGCTAGTCTGGTAAGTGCAATCAATACACACTGACCTCAAGAGGATTACATGCTGACATTACTCCAGAAATCGCGCTCATAACCTTACGAAGCCGAGATATATCCTCAATATAGATACATGACTATCTGGGCATCACACGGGGTTTCTTTACTATCTAATTCAGGTCTATACCTACTGTTGGCGGCATTGGGGTGGGACGTTGTGGGTTTGCGCGGGTGCGGATGTTTATGTTTTCCATTCAGCGACGCTTATACCCCCCGAAAATTCTCTATTGAGCATACTTTCACTCGTGTATGATGGGCATTCTGGATAGGTTGAAGGACGATGGATTTCGCTATGATTGGCATTTGAGGGCGTTAGCAAGATAGATATCTTTGTCTAGGTTCTCTAATGTGATGGGTATTGGGTGGTTGATCGTTGCCTTCGCTTTCGCGTATAGTTCTCTGGTTAGTAGTGTTGTAATGATGATGTGTCCACGCATTCAGAATGGCTTTTTACTGCTTCTATAGATGAATCTCGCGCAGCAGAGAGTGATGTCAGAGCGTTATCGATAAGCGCGCCAGTCGCGAAATTGACGATGGCGACTTCGCAGAACTTTCCGCGAGGGCATTGCGCCAACTTCTCGCCAACTTCTATACTTTGATATCCGATCTTTCTTTCTCTTACACTGGTTCAGGATGCCACGCGATCCGCTCATCGGTCTCGTAGGCAAGCCGTCTTCGGGCAAATCTACCACGCTGAACAGGTGCGCATTGCCCCCTCCACCCCTTCCTCGTGCGCCTTTCTAAATGTAAAATGTGGCAGCTTAACAGATGCTACCTCCAAAGTCGGTCCGTAAACGTATATTGCCATATGGAAGCTATGTAGGCTGATCAGTAGTAGGCAACTTTCCGTAAGTCCTCCCTCTCGAACCCACTACTTACCACCACGCGCAACGTCCCCCGCATATGATATGATGTCTAATATGACACGCCCAGTTTCACAACCATCGACCCCCAACGTGCCATTGGCTACCTCCAAATCTCGTGTCCCTGCGCGCGCCTCAACCTGGCTGACCGCTGCAAACCCAACTACGGCTCCTGCATCGAAGGCCGAAGATCCGTCCCCATAGAACTCCTCGATGTCGCCGGTCTCGTTCCCGGTGCGCACATGGGCAAAGGCTTGGGCAACAGGTTTCTGGACGACTTGCGACATGCGGATGCGCTGGTACATGTAGTCGACGTGAGCGGGACCACTGACGCCGAGGGCAAAGCGACGCGGGGATACGATCCGAGTCAAGACATTGTGTGGTTACGGAGCGAGATTGTGAGATGGATACAAGGAAATCTCATGGAGAAATGGGGCAGTATCAAGCGAAGGCATATTGCCGTCAAGGCAACAGCGGTGGAAACACTGCAAAATCAACTCTCTGGCTATGGATCAACTTCCAGTGTCGTAGCGCGGTGTCTAGACAAACTGGCGTTGAAGGAACCACTCCAAGACTGGTCCAACGAAACCATCGAACGCGTCGTAAACACATTCACCGACGAAAAGTTCCCCACAGTCATCGCACTGAACAAAATCGACCACCCTGACGCCGACAAAAACATTGCCAAGATAGCAAAAGTCCAAGATGCAAAAAGTATCGTGCTGTGCAGCGCCATCTCCGAAGTCTTTTTACGAAAATTGGCGAAACAGGGGTTTGTCAAGTACACCGAAGGCAGCGAATTCGTCGACACGCGCGACGATCTTATCGAGCAAGGCGACCCCGACGGCGGCGGACTGAAAGAACTAGACGAGAAGCTCAAGACGCGCATCGAGAATCTCAAGGATATGGTGCTCTACCGCTTCGGTAGCACCGGTGTGGTGCAAGTCTTGTCGCGCGCTGCTGAGCTGTTGGGCCTCGTACCCGTGTTCCCGGTCAGAAACATACATGCGTATACGAGCGGCAGTGCGAGTTCGACGGCCGTGTTTCGCGACTGTGTGCTGGTCAAGAAGGGGAGTACGGTGGGGGATGTGTATAAGAAAGTTATGGGGGATGCGCCTATGGCGTATGTGGAGACGGAGGGGGGTCGGAGGGTGGCTGAGGACGATGTTGTGGCTGTTGGGAAGAATGATGTGAGTATTTTTTTCTCTATGACTAGGTGAGATGCTAATGTGACGGTAGATATTGAGCTTCAAGGTCGGGAGGGCGTAGGGGTGTGGGTGTTTTGATCTACTCTTATGATTGTAATAGAGTGTCGAAGGGTTTAGATTGGGCAACTATGTGCTTGGTGATGGGTCGGGAATATGCAAGTCGGGAGGTGCTCAAGATATCAACTTGCCATTTCGCGATGAAAATACCGTGAAGTCATTCAGACTGCTGTACCATGTCCCAGTCTCTGGTTATAGGAATACCGGGCGCCTGATGCCGAGTGTTAACTGTTGGTACTAACACCCTTTCTTTTTAACTAAGAATAATGTCTTCAGTTTCTGTTCCTTTTGACTGTTTACTCCCACTTCCGTCACGCATCAAGCCGCTAGCTACTCCTTCCCCCCTTTTTCGATGATGGTACTTTGTAATGAATTTTATGCACCAAGAATCCCACCTATACTACCCCACAGGAAAGTCCTAGGAATCAAGACTTGACTTCCCCATCTAAAAACATTGTCACATAGTTAAAAGTAAAGAAGCAGGAAATGCTTAATGACTAACTTAACTAAAGAGAGAGAAGAGGGTGGTGGGCCTCGAATGGAAACGAAGCAGTTGGCGTTTCATACTAGTAGGAAATATGCTCACGTTGAACACGAAGGTGGAGAGAAAAGAGAATCTTGGAGTAATACCTCATGTAGTAGACAGAAGGAGCCTAGTTCCTCGCAAATGGTCCCGTGTACACACACACACACACACACTCGAGGATAGGAAAGGGTAGTCAATACTCGGCCTGAAAACCTTTTCCTCTGCATCCTCACTCCACGTCACGTCACGTCACAGCCAGTTCATAACTTGTCAAGTACTCAATAGTGCCGAAATCTCAACCCTCATCTCATAAATCGTTCGCTATATGGCATCTACCTCTTCTTGTTCTTCTTAGCGGCCCTCTTCTCGCCCCGCACATCCTTCTTCAACCGCGCATCAACCATCTTATACTTGCCCTTTGTGCCCTTGGGCCTACTCTTGATTCCCTTATTTCCTCCTCTCGCTACGACAACGCTAACCTTCTGCTTGGGCTTCTTCTTCGCCGCTCTTGACATTAATCGCGCGATACTCTGCGCTTTCTCCTTCTCCGTCATACCCTCCTCGTCAGCCAACAGTGCCGATTTCTTCTTGAGCTTCTCCAGGCGTTGGGCCGCCTTGAATTTCTTTCGTGCTTGCGCTTCGCGGACCTTTTTGATGGGCCGGGCATTCAAGGCGCGGAGCTTCTCTTTGATGGCTGCAGCTGCAGCGGCGGTGGTGGGGCGTTGCATTTTAGCATGCTTGTTTTCGTCGTCTAGGAACCAATCTGGTAGGCCGTCGACGTCACGGAGCGAGTAACGGTTGAATGAATCGTCCAGGAGGTCGTGTTTTGTTTTCTGACCAGTGGCCATTTGATGGGCAAGCGTCATAGCCTCGGCAGTAATGATGTCGATGTCGGGTCTGCCATTCTTCATTGGCAGAGAATCTTGTTCCCATTGACTCTCGTCACGTTTGACTTCCTCGATCTTATCTTCGTCATCGGAGGACTCATCATCGAAGGCTGTGGTGGGCGGTGAGGTTTTGGTGGTTGTCCGGATGGACAACTCTCTTTTTGACGCAGGAGCAGGCGTAACGGCCTCTTCCTTTACATCAGCGTCAGCCTCTACATCGATGCCGCTATCGTCGTCTTCCAAGTCGTCGAGCCCGTCAATGCCCTTGAAAATGTCCTGGTCGAAGAATCGAGCTGCACGCCTCGTCAGGCCTTTGCTAGAATGGTCTTCGTTGTCGAGGTTGGTAATTAGTTCCTTCGGCCCTTCTTCATCGTCGCTCCAGTCACTGTCCGCATCTTGTACAAGCTCTTCATCATCGCTCTCTTCCTTTTCGTTGTCAGAGAAACCATTCCACTCCCCATCATCGTCTTCTCCCCTTGCTCGCTTGGCACGGTACTTGGCATCCCTGGCAGATCTCTGTTCGACGTACTCGCCGTACATGGCGTCGAGATCTCGTTCGAGGTAATCTTCTTCGTCATCTGTTTCCATCTCTTGTTCGCTCTCTTCTGGCTTTTCGCGTTCGATGACTTGTGCCATCTTGCCTTTGGCAATCCTATTGAGAGCACCAGCCTTGTCGACAGCCTTCAGAGCAAACATAGCATCCTCGCCAGTCGGTCCAGCCTGCTCCATACCAATCTCAAACGGCGTGGCCATGTTCATCTGCAACCGGGTAATCTCTTTCTGCTTTCGCTCATTCTCGGCTCGCCGCTGCTTCTTCCTTGACTTGGAATCTTTCTCTTTCAGTCGCTCAAGCTCTTCCTGAATCTGCATTTCTTCGTCCATAGACTCGATCTCTGCCACCTCGTCGCCTTCTTGTGCTTCTTTCGCGATCTTGGCCTCTTCATCCTTCTTGGTCGAGAAACCAAAGATGTCGCGCACCCTCAAGCGCCAGCGAAGAAGGCGTTTGAAGTCAGCTCGTCCGAGCACCTTGAGATCAGCACAGCAATCCCTAACTTCCTTGGTCGTTTCTGGTAGCTTGTCGATAGTAGCAATAGCAATGTCCCCGTTCGGCTTCTGCTCGAAGCTAAGCTTGTTCAAGCCGCCCAGCATGGCAATCGGGTCGGTGGTCTGGATAAAGTCCGAAACGGGCGCCTCCTTGAACTGTGTCCAGTCTCCCTCCTCGTAACCCTCACGCTTCCTTTTCTTTTGCTCGGGTTTGAACACCTTGGCTTCATTGTTCGGCGTGGGGTCGGAAAGTTCGGCGAAGACGCTTCGAGCATCCAAGAACTTAGGATCGAGGTGCTTCGGGGCCTTGTAGCCGCGGCAGACGACGAAGATTTCTGCGGAGACGTTTCGGGAGGAGGGTGGCTTCGTGGCCTCGACCTTGGTGAAGAGTTGGTTAAACACCCAAAGCAGGGAATTGTAATCTTTCGATCGAAATATTTTGGTCACGAATGTTCCACCTTCGGCTAGAAACTCGGTCGCAAGTTTCATGGATTGCAGTACAAGTTCAGCCTGTGTGAAGGCATCCTGTACCCACGCAGTTCCGACATTGGGCGCACCGTCGTGGAGCACCGTGTCGCATTTCAGATGCTTGAGGTGTTGGCGCAGCGTCGCTCGGCATTTGTCGGTCGTGATATCGCTCTGGAAGGTAATGCATCGTGGGATAGGCTTGATCGGGGCGAGGTCGACGCCGACGATGAGGGAATGCGCGGGCATAACCTGGCTATTTGTTAGTTGCCAGGCGCACAATGGTATGGCCTGCTCCTACCTCCGAGGCGACTTGACACCATGATCCAGGTGCAGCGCAAAGATCAATCAAGACTTTGCTCTTCTCGAGGAAGTTGTATTTTTTGTTCAGCTGGATCAACTTGAAAGCGGCACGCGCGCGGTAGCCCTTCTCCTTGGCGAGCTTGTACCACTTGTCGAGACGACCTTTTCCGTGCTACGTGTTGTTAGTAGATTCGTGGATAAGATAGAGGGCCTGGTTGCGCACTTTCTTCTGGATCGCCATTGCTGCGGTTTGGCGTTGCGAGACTGCGGGCTTGAAAAGTTGGCGGGATAATTTTCGAGACGCCGACACTATCGTGGGGCGGTGGCAGCTGGCAGAACTGCTGCACGCTAGGGAGATGGTAGTGCACGGGGCATCCACACATGCGTCATGGCCAGCCCGACGTGCCAGCAGTCAGGTCCAGCTGGAGATGAAGGTAGTTGCAGCCCATGTCACGCTCTTCGTATGGGTTTTGTATGCTAAGCTCCCCTCCAGAGGCCATATCGCCTGCTCACTTCCCTCGCTCTCCCCATAGGCATGCAGCCACGCAAGAAGTCCAAGCCAAACACCGAGGCTTCGGCTTCTGCCAACGCAACCAGCAACACCGACACCAACACCGGCCCCGAGCTTCCACCCGATGCCAGCACGGCCGACACCACGCCCAGCACTCCGAGTGGGAGCCAAGTGCTGCAGAATGCGCCCTCAGATACCTCGATAGCGGGCTCGACGCCTTCAGTCGCCTCTGCAACACCGACCACCTCAGGGACGCAAACACCGAGAGGGAGGAAGTGGCTGTCCGGGTCGGGAAGCTGGCGGTCCAAGGCTCCTGCCATAGTCAAGACGGCGAAGGAAAGCATCGGCGTTAGTGGAGGCGCAACAGGCGAGCTAGCCGGCGGGGAAGCGCAGAAGCCGAAAGACGACTCGCCCAAGAAGTTCCTCACCAAGCGCAAGTCGGGCAAGGGCGACGCGATACCCGCCGCCATGACCAAGGTGAATGTCTCGTCGGACGGCCCGGTAGACGACGCTCCGAAGCCGAAGCCGAAGCCGAGCCACGTCGACGGCCCGCCAGTACCAGCGCCCGACATGGACGAACCGCCGTTACCTCCAGAACCCCCGAAGGCACAGACGGATACAGCTGCGAGCACGTGGGGATGGCGGAGCTGGTGGTCACGCCCTGATGGATACTCGGAAGGTGGACGAGCCAGGAGCGAAGCACAATCAAGCGTCGAGGAAGCGCAAACTACACCATTGCCCGGGCCCACGCCATCAGAGGAGCCAGACGAGCAAGCTAAGGGTCTCGACTCTAGTGCAGGGGCTCTCAAGACCGACCAGTCGGAGGATACGGAAATGAAAGATGCCCCGGCAGAAGCAGCTCCCGGTCAGGGCACCGAGATGACGGACACCCCAGCGGCAAACGGCAAAGCTCTGCCGAGGGCTACGAGTAGCTCGTGGTTCTGGAGGTGGAGCAGTGCTCAAAATGGACATACCAACCCTCCTCCTGCAGAGCCTCCGGTCGACGACAAGGAGGCGCCCAAACCAGACCCAGTGTCCGAGGCAGCTCCGGGAGGACCAGTTGAGACAAGTCCCACAGAAGACCCGCCGACACCTGTAGACCAAATTGCATCTACCGAAAGTATCGAAGCTACTCCTCCGACACCTGTATCATCGAAGCCGTCAGCCTGGGCGTTCTGGTACCGAGGCAAGCCCGAGAACGAAAAGAAACCGGGCGAAGCTGGGCCCCAGAAGCATGTGGGCGAGGTGGCCGTGTTTGACACGCCTTCGCAGTCCAACCCGGAGGCAGCACAATTCAACGAGCAGGAACAGCCGAAATCAGATACCAACGCCCCGGAGGAACCGCAACAACCGCCAAAGGAGGAGCCTGTAGCCAAGAGATCGTTCAGGTCCTTACGAGGCTCCTTGAGAGGGTTACCGAAGACGAAGGCTACCCCAAAAGACAAATCAAAAGATACTCCCAGTTCAAGCGAAACGAACACACCGACGAAGACTTCACCTGTGCTAGGGCCTACACAACCAGACACCGCGCCGGCAGCCCAACCAGCGCCGAAACAGGCAGCGGCGGTCAAGCAAGGGCCGAAGAATCTTCTTCTACCCGCGTTCAAGACGACATACCAGTTAGTGCACCAGCCGAACTTCTGGCAACAGATCCGCCAATACTTCCTCGGGGGTGAGCCTGCCACGCCTCACCTACACATCAATCCAGCGCCACCGAAAATCAAGAAGGCTGTAGCGATTGGTATCCATGGCTTCTTCCCTGCTCCTATCATTCAAAAGGTCCTCGGACAGCCGACTGGTACATCCATACGTTTTGCCAATGCTGCAGCTTTGGCTATCAAAGACTGGTCTGAAGCCCATGGGTTCAGTCCAGAGATTGAACAGATTGCACTAGAAGGCGAAGGCTTCATTGCTGAGCGAGTGAACTCTCTATGGAAGCTACTGCTAAATTGGATCGAGCATATCAAACAAGCTGATTTCATTCTTGTTGCATGCCACTCGCAGGGTGTGCCCGTCAGTATGATGCTTGTCGCGAAGCTGATACAGTTCGGTTGTGTCAATGCTTCAAGGATAGGTGTATGCGCGATGGCAGGCGTCAACATGGGTCCCTTCATCGAGTACAAGACCAAATATTTCGGCCCTACAGCTGCTGAGCTTTTTGAATTCTCGAACCCAAAGAGCTTGGTCAGTCAGATGTATCTTGCGGCACTAGACGAGGTCCTTCGATTCGGTGTGCGCATATTATACGTTGGTAGTATCGACGATCAGCTGGTATCACTAGAGGTTCGTCATCTCTTATTCCTGCTTCTACTCGGTCGTCGCACTAACATGTCTATCCAGTCCTCGACCTTTTCCACACTCTCACACCCTTACATCTACCGCGCCGTCTTCGTCGACGGCCGCATCCACGCCCCAGATTTCCTAACTCATCTCGTGGGTTTCACGCTCAAGCTCCGCAACCTGGGTCTATCCGACCATGGTCTTATCCGCGAACTAAGTCCTGCATTGGCCGGTTCGCTCTATGGTGGCGAGGGACACTCGCGAGTCTATGAAGACCCAGCCGTGTACGCGCTCGCCGTTCAACACGCCCTAGAAACAACAACCCTCCCCATTCCACCGAAGGAACGTCCGAGTACGGGCGGAAGCTTCCAGGGGATCAGCATACCGGTTATAGGAGAGAAAGTCTCTAGCATCACTAAAGAGGAAATATACAAGCTCCGTGTAAAGGACTATGAGCCGTCAGCGACGACTACGAATCCAAATCCATTTTTCCTGCCATGGGCTATGAGAGGCTTACTTGAAGAGGACTTTGTGAAGAAGGAGCTAGGAGAGGAAGTGGAGGAGTTGCTTAGCATGTTTGAGGCGTGGAGACCGACGAGCAAAGGGCTGAAGGATGTCAAATTTCGACTGGAAGGGGTAAGGAGCAAACTGTGAGATGCGGAGTAGGGCTGATGATAACGGTATTTCTATATTGTGAGAGTTTTGTAGCATACAGTGTTTGGAACCGCGGGAGTTGCAAGGACGCGTTTGGGGCGGGCGTTTTTGAGAAGATACCAACTCCTGCAAGGCAAATCCTATACTTATCATTAAGCGCAATTATGTGGCATACATTCACAGTTTGAACAGTGTTGCCATGACTTCAATCCTTCCTTACCTTGAACACAACAGCCACTAACAACCCATCACGTGCCCTCGTTCCACGCTAACCCCATTTTTCCCACGCGACGCGTCAAACCTTCCGTTGCCCCACCCCCACCACCAACACCACCACGTTTTATCTGCCAACCAGCAATCATCAACGCCACACAAGGCCAACCGTTCACACCAGCAATCAGAGAGAGAGAAAAAACGAGTCATGGATCACCCGCAAACCCCCCGCATCCTCGCGCCCCACCTCTCCAACTTCCAACACCGCATCGTGCGCGTGCTAGGTAAAGTCGTCCAACTGCGTGGCGACATGGCGGTCATCGATGCCGGTGGCAACGTCGATGTGATCCTAAACCGGGTGAGTGCGAACTTTCCCAAAACTGGAGGGTAGGTAGTAGGTAGTGAGAAAGGGCTATAAATGTTGACAAACCCGATTCGCAGGACTCGCATCTCGCTGTCGGCCACGCGGTAGAAATCATCGGCAAGGTAGATCAGAATCTGTATATCAAGGTGCAGGCTGCTACTGATTTCGGGACTGGTGTCGGTACGTTTTTTTTTTCTTTTTGCCTATTTCCTTGGAGAGGTTTGTTGGGGGTGGAGGGGGGTTAGAAGGGCTGGACTGGGCTAATTTGGGGGTATTGCTAGATTTTAATGCGGTGAATGCGGTGGTTGAGGCTACGCATCGGTATAAGGAGATTTTTTACGATGATAACTGAATACTGGGAGGTTGGTTGGGAGTGGGGAGGATGATGGATGGATGGATGGAAGGGGACGTCAATCGACGAAAGGTTTAATATTGTGGAGGACATGCTGATACGCGGATCCACTTTTTCGAAACCTGAGTATGGGATGTGGCTCGTCTGACCTCATGATCAGTGCTGTGAGATTGAAGATATACCGGTAGTGTGATCAGCGAAAGCGAATAGCTCCAGTTGTGTATGTACCTCGAACAGTCGTAAGGTACCTCTCTACACATTCCAAACACATCATGCTCACTCCATATGTTTCTCGTTCGAACTACATACCCGGCCAATGCACCCACATCGCCAGCTTCTTTTTTTTTCTGCAATATCAAGGCTCTGTACGGTATTGCGGTACCAGAGCTGAGGCCGGTATCCAAAACATGCGAAATTAGATACAAGACGAAGGAGTTCCAGATGACGACGTCTTGGGAAGCTAGATGGCAAATCAAAAATACTTTTGTATAGTTCAATGCCAAATAACTTACAGAAAACAAAGACCCCTTTCGCTGCACACATACGCTTCTGACTATGTTGGTCTTGGTGAGCGAGAAAACCCCAATGTCGCCGTGATTATAGGTGATATAGCGTGATGAACCGCCATGGTGTTGAAGAGTAGTAACTGTGGGGGGCGTGATTTTTTTGCACACTTCCAACCCACCATTTTCTACTTCACCACATCCCTTTCCACGTCTCATCGTATACTCCGAACCAACTCCCTCAAATCCCCACCCTCAACCCACTTGTCCTCTCCCCAACCAGCTCCCACGCCCAGCCCACCTCCTCCGCTAACGCCCCATCCCTCGCCTACCTCCCCCACAACCCTTGCCGGCTGACCTCCAACCACGGAACCCGACGCGATAACCATATTTGCAGGAACGACGGCACGCGGCAGGATCTTAACATTCTCTTTGATAATAGCAAACGGGCCCACAACGACATTCGCACCGATGTGCACATGCGATGATATGCTGATAGCCTGAATCGTAGAATTCGGTCCTACACAACCATCAGTTAGTCATGTCTTCGGAAAGGACATGTAAAACCTACCAACAAAAACATTATCACCAATCTTCATCGGATAATAATGCACAACACCTCTAGAGATCCGACTAGGCGGCTTCACCACACTGCCGGTCGAAATAACCGTACACCGGCCGATACTGATACTGGTGGGTGTAACGTCTTTGCCGGATTGCGAGGGCGCGGAGCGCGTAGGGTGCAGGTCGCCGCGGAGTTGAACGTCGGCCATTATGACGGTGCGGCCGCCGAGCGTGATGTTTGCGGTCCCGGTTATGGCGCTGCGGCGTGAGACTTTGTTGCCGGAATCCTGGAAAGGGATTAGGAAGGGAGGTTGTACTATAGGGGACGTGACAAGCAGAAGGGAGAATGTGGTAAGAAATGGGAGAGTTTTTGAGATGTTGGAATCTTGAGGCTTGGGATGCTGGTCCAGGTGAAGGTTACGTACGGTTTCGATATACTCGCCCTTGGGCGCTACTTTTCGCGCTGCGGGCCGCGACATGTTGCCGCAAGTAGATCTTGTTACTAAGGAGTTGTCTTCCTCGTAGCGTATAATTCCTCAACGATATGGGTGAGATGTTAATCGGTGTTTGTAGTTGTAGTTGTAGTCTTAGACTCTTAGTTGTGGTTGTGGAGGAAGGTGGACACTGGCGATCCGAGCGCAGGGAGAAACGGCCAATCACCGCGTACCTAGCACCTGGGTAGTCGCACCCGACGACTCTGGCTTGTCATAAACATATGGAAAGAGAGCCCAACACGGTGAATGCGGCATGTGTACTGCAATCACTAAACCTATGCTATTCCACTTCACTCTATGTCTGTTTCTTCAATCTCAGAGTCATGCTTTTCATACAGAGACGAACTGATAGATATCTATGCCAACAACGTCCGCAACTGAAAGAAGCCCTCACATTAACCCTACATTAAAAATCTCCCGATCATATAGGCTTTTCACCATACCGAAAGTCCCACATCCCATCTGCATCCTGCCTAGCATAACCCGAATACCGCGAACATCACATCTACCTTCCTGTCCCACTTCCCTCCATTATTTTCTTTCCAAGTCTCAATTACCGCAGCCTTCCTATCGGCCCTACCGCGCCCAGAATGCCTCAAATCTAGCCCCCGGCCCTCGAACCCTGATCCTGCTTCTACCGGAGCATACTCCGACAGGTCAATGCATTCCGCCGGAAAGCTGAACACCGCCGCGCGGAGGCTGCCGGAAGAGCGGTCCGCGATGTGGATGTTTTCGAAAAGGCATGGTGTGTATGTACCTATGGCCCCGGGGTATTTGGGCACGTACATATATATTATTGGCGCATACGAAGAATTTGGGCTCTGGGATCATGTGTTCCATTGCTGCGCAAGCTCAGCATAAACGCACTGTTCTTGTTGTGAGAGGTATTCTGCGGTCTGACTCCGGCGAGCCAGATCTTTCTGCTAAAGTCACTACGCTCACATCGTGACATCTACCTTCGAGGTCGCCGTAGTGCAAGCCACTCGTTAGCGGAGTGTAGAGAAGATAGTGGCCCAGGTTCAGGGATAGCAAGCATAGATCCAGCAAGGTCAAGGTTGTTGTACCATAGCGCTATTCTCTTGGCTGCTGTGACACACGAGTTCCTCAAAGCTATAGTCCACTGGGTTACACTGTGTTCGAAGCTGTCGACATATCTAGGGCGAAGAAGGAAAGAGGACAAGCTCGCAATGAATGATGCCTTTTCATTTCGTTGCACGAGTTTCCTAACTGCGTAATCAATCGACTTTTTGGACCAGCACCCATACGCCGCTGATACCCATATCAGCTTCTCGTAATGGTTCCGTTCCCTATCCAATCCCCATTCGTAAGGATCGTTGCATCCCTCGAAAGGAGGTACCTCCCTGCGCGCCGGCAGCGCAAGTTCCCACGTAACGTCGTTGATACATATCCCGCTTGAATAAAAAAGAATAAGAAGCCAGGGCAAACCGCCCTGCGTTCCCCGCCAGAACGCGTGCATGTACGGAAAAGAAAAAACCTCAACCGTGAGTTGGGAGCTGGACGCTGTCGTGGTCGTCAACGTTTGAAATCGTTATCCGCATGATATATCCACCACAAGTCTGACTAAATTTGTGACATCAGAGCCTTTGCGGAGAATCATTGCACGCCCAATCGCTATGTCCAGTAAGAAGAGTAACTTATACAAGAAGGTCGAGAGGAACGCGGCCGTTGGTCATCGTGTGAGAAAGCCGCTCGTAAGCGGAGATCGCCTGACGCAGAACTTCGCGTTCGTATGAAATGGTGGAGCCATCAGAGAAGCGCCATGGATTATGGATCTGAGACGAAGGGTAGAAGTCGAAGAAGACGCGTTGTTATGTGTCGCGATTTTGTACAGGTCCGCGCAAGACGGCTATTTATTGGATATGGACAGAATTTTCGGCGCGTTGGTTGATATGGTGAGCATGCGACTCTAGTGCACGAGCTTGAACATGAGTGACTGCACGCTTGTCAGTGTGGATACATTCACCGCAGGTCGTGATGGGTAAACTCACCCGGCCAAACAGCGGCCTTTGACAGCATGTAAGCCGTCACCATCAAAAGCTTCGTGCCATAGCCGCAATGACCAAGGTTGGAAAGACCGCCAAGCATGGGCAAATTGTTTGAGGAGATATCGTAAGCCAGCTTCATATCAGCATGGTGAAGGATGTCTGAGATCTTCTGCAACAGCTTCACGTCCTCCTCTTCAAGTAGCATAATCGCCGGTACGGCAGCGAAGTCGACTTCGTCTCTGCCTAAGACGCCCAGGTAACGCCCAACACGATCTTGAACGGTCGCAACCCATTCAGCCAGAACCTGTGCGCAGTCAAAAGTGCATAACGCCGCTGAATTGGGTAGCTCTCGAGCCATGAAGTCGGCGTATGAGGCTCCGAGCTTGTCTGCCATGGCAAGGGAATCGGCAGCGTAGAATGCAGCTTTGCGAAGATGCCTCTCGCGTTTGGAGGACTTGCGGTGCTGGATACCATTGTTCGCCCGTCCAGGATCCACGTGATCTTGTGAAGCCGTATGGCCAGGAGAATCAGAGTGTTTTGTGTCCATTGGAGAGGACATTTCAGGGGTGCCGTCGACTTGACCAATAACATCAACCCCTCGCGCAAGCTCATTTGCCATGCCATCAAAATCTCTCTGCCATAGAAGTTCTTTGGCTCGACCAAGGTTCACAAAAAGCCTCACGTAAGCCAGGTCCAGTAAAGGTATGCAGTCGGCAGATAGGGGCCCAAAGGGGCTCGGTCGCTCGATGCTGTGATTTGGATTGGCTCGCCATGCGACTTGCCAGGCCTTAAGCGCAGGCTCAACCTGTGCATGCATGGCCTCAGTTTCGTGAGCCTCCCACAGCCGTCCATTGTGTCTGTTCCGAGTCTCCCAAATGTAGACATGCATGGCGTTGATCAGGACGTAACAACCAAATGTGCTAGGCCGTATGTAGCTCTCGGCGGGGCCGTTGAGCGGTTGGCCACCTCCGAAGGCTTGGGTGTATGAATTTCGCATCCGAGAGTTTGAGTGCCTCGTGCTAGCGTCGAGAAGATATGTCATAGCCGAGATGAAAGATAGTCCGCGAGTCTGTGCAATCATTGGGCCTCCCATTGCCACCCACGCCTGAGGGTTGTCGACGGACCAGAGATCTTCTTCGCATGGGAGATCTAAGTGAATCTCCGAGTTCAAAATACGGGGTGAGTGTGCGTACGCGGAAACCAACAGGCTGGACATGGAAAAAATGGCGAAGTAGGTTCGTTTGCGTTCTTCAATTTTCTTCCATTGAACCCATTGAGCGTGTTCGTCAACGCTATCGTTTTGCGAATCTTGATGTGTTTGCGAATCGTCTGACATGTGCATGTCATCGCCATGTGTGTGATCACGTTGACTGGAAGTTTTGCTCTCTAGCGTCGCAGCCTTATCCAGCCCAGCAGCTTTTGCAAGACTCACAAGCGCTGCGCAATGGGTACTCGCCACCTCCGCAGCCTGCCGATCACCACAGTTATGACCAAAGATGAGATTGAGCAACATGGCCTGAACCAACCACAGCGGCGGCTTATTGACTTGATCGTTTGTAGCGCTGGATCCATTGACAGCCGAGAGGCCAGCCTTGCGACGCTCGTCAAGATAAAAGAGGATCAGCTTCTTCGCAGCTTCAAACAAGTCCTTGGCGACATTTTGCTCGAATTCGTACAGGGCTCCAATTGCCGCCATGGCAAGAATGAGACAGCCTCCACCACCAACCATGGTATCTTGACTGAAGCTACCCGCAGTGCGGAGTTGGTATGTGTATGCGGGGGTATTGAATGACAGGGTGGGTATGTGCAGGAAGGGTAGGTGCGGGTGAAAATATTGAATGTAGGCGTTGACATAGCGTTGGATGTCCATGGTGCTTGGGAGTATGCCGGCTTGACTTGAAGGCTTGCCAGTGCCACTGGCGGACAAAGGCGAGCTGACCTGCGGTTGTGAGAATCTCCGCTGGGAGTGACCATATCCCATGGCTTGACTCAAATTGAACATCAAAGCTTGCCGCGTAGAGTCTGTAATGGTTTCAGTGGAAAATGAGGAAACAGAGCTGTGTCTGGCGCTACCGTTGACAGATGAGGATGATATGCTGCGTGCATCAGAGTTGAAAGTCATCGGCGTCTGAAAATACATATTTGGCATACCGGGAATACCAGCTGAAGGGCTCATGGCCGCTAAAGGAGGTGGTGTAGAAGCATAGAAGTCATTTTGCAGCCCATGCTCTCCGAGCTCCTGTGGGGTGATGGAGTCCATCATGAGTTCGGGGAAGACGGGAGCCATGGCGTCAAGCGTGAAAGCAGGCGGGTTGATGGTGGTATGCGTGACTAATGGGTTATGCCACATGGATGCTGAGTTTGGCTGGGTTGAGCCGTCGAGCATCATGTCGTTGAAGGCGCCCGCTCCCTGGCTCGCAGTGCTTATCGCCGATGGTGAGGAGCCGTCCAAAGCCGACTCATTCGCTCCAGGAAACACCATGGAGTTCTCCATGCCCATCATGCCCCAGCCGAAGTCGTCCTCCTCAATAGGATTGTTGTTGGCGAAGGGATTGGCGAACTGCTTGAACGGCGACTGCGGGAGTCCGACTGCACCTCCATTGAAGTGGTGCTGGTGCAGCTGGTTCGGGTTGATGGTAGGGCCCGGTGTCGTGCCGAAGAACTTGTCCAGCTCACGGTCATCGGGGCCAATCATGCCCGGAACAGGGGCGGTGCGCAGGCCGCCTCCCATACCAAAGCCCAGGTGGGTGTCGAGCCTGGGTAGCGCGTGGTGCTGGCCATGGTTGCCGCCCGATGTCGACATGCCCCTGTAGTCGAACTGGCTGATGCCCGAGAGGCTCGCATGCTGTGAGTGGCCCGGGTGGCCTCCCCGCCCTCCTGCGATGGAAGAGCCGTGGGTGGCGAGAAAGCTGTTGAGGGCACTTGGATCGATGTGGCTGATGGTGTTCGCCCGCGGCCTCATGGCATTGTTGCCCTTGGCAGCGCCCGCATTGCTGGACACCGAGTTCTTGCGGATTCGCCCGGAGGCATTGGGTGGCAGCCCGGCCGTGCTTTCTCGGCGCGTGTTGTTGCGGGGGCGTGTGGAAGTCGCGCCCTGCTGGTGGAGCTTCTGCTGGTGGCGGAGCAGCAGGTCGCGCCGGGCGAAGCACCGCGTGCATTGCGGGCACTCGAACGGCTTCTCCTTGGTGTGCGAGCGTTCGTGTCGCTTCAGATGCTCCAGGCGGGCAAAGGCGCGGGTGCAGGTCGTGCACGTGTGCGGCCGCGGCTTGTCGTTCTTCGGCGGCGGGAAGGGCGGGACCGTGGTTTGCGAGCTCTCCGGCTTGACAGTCTGTACGGAGGAGGCTGCAGTGTGGAAACAGCTGTTAGCCTATCGTGCACGTGTCGTTGCTTGCTGCTTGCTGCTCACTGCCACTTACCGTTGCTGGTGTTGCCGCAGTCGTCGCCCGCCGTCTTCGTGGGGCCCGCCAGGCTCGTCGTCTCCGTTTTGGCCATGGCCGTCTAGGTACCGCGGTGTACGGCGCTGGTACTGCCCAACCACCTTCACCACAACACAATTGCCTTGGGGACCTTGCGGATACGCAGAAAATCGGCTCGGTAGCTCAACCCCGTCTGGACGTTCCTGAGGGGGAAGTCCTAGTTGCTAGCAGCGGGCGGGGCCACCAAGCTCGCCGAGTAAACAAAGGGCCTATGGAGACAAGGACACTGCCAACACGCACATACGTCAGTGGAGGCTATCGGGAAGCAATGGGACAGGACGCGGTACCTGTGCAGGCCACTTGCACGAAACAGATGCTCGTGGGCTCGTTGAGCGGCCGGTTCAGAAACCAGGGTCCTCCAGCACGCGGCCCGTAGGCTTATGATATCAAAGTGTAATAGCTCTTCGGACAGCAAAGAGTATGTGCAGAGAACGGCAATTGGCAGCCGCGGGAGCTCTGTCGAGGGCGGGGGGATCAAAGTATACTGGTGAACCGGCGTGCAACAAGAGCACCTACGCTGGGCGGAGAGAGGAACCAAAGGGGCGGGACTCGCAGACGTAGCTGGGTCGGCCCATACAAAAGGTTGGCGTGTGTACGTGTTGTACCGGACGTGCCGGTATGGGTAGAAACAGTGCGAGTGCGGCCTGTGGTAAGCAATGGCGCGCGCTGGAGCTGGTCGTCGAGAAGCAATAGGGTCCAGCCTTGGTGTAAGCGTCCGTCGCAGCAGCTCTGTTGGACGCGCCGGCGGCTTTTGCTGGTACGGCCCAAAAGGCTAGATTACAGCGCAGACACAACCTTCGGTCCCGGGGAGAGCAATTGGCAAGCTCGCGGCGATTGGCTGGAGAGCACCGAGTCTGGGGAATTAAGCACGGGCCAAGGTTCGCGGGACGGGAGATGGAGAGAGACGGAAACGAGAGTGAGCAACACAGACAGCTGGTTGCACCTGGAGCAGGCGTGGCGAGTACAAGAGCAGTGGGGACCAAGAAACACAAACGGCGTAGGACAATAACGGACGTGGTAAGCAGATCCCCAGACTTCACGGCTCGTCAACTATGTAGGTAGCTTCCCTGTGTCATGCAACTGGCCAGCGCCCCAGGTCGTTCGTACGGGGCCTGCAAGCACCAGGGCTCTTTAGTAACGGTAGTGCATCCACCATCCTCGAGCAAACGGCGCGCGCAGGCGTATTTGTCGCAGGGGTCTTCTCCGGAGTACTTCCGTCGCCATGATTATTATTGACAGTACATGCACCGCCGGGGCTCCGTACGGGAAGTGATGTGCACTGCGATCAGCAGCGCGGCCTTCACGCTTCTCTGCGTCTTGGCCGCGTCGACGCGCCTGCGCCATCCTGTTGCTTCAAGTCTGTGGGAATCTACGTCTACCTAGGTACGCTCACGCCGCCGCCTCTATATCACCGCCGACCTTCATCTCGCCGGACTCGGATAGATTGGAGCCTCCAATGGGCAGCAGGGCCCATATTAACTAGCGACGTCGTCACTCGTCCCTGGAGGATACCCGTATGATACCCCGGGGCCTGGACTGCAGGAGCAGGCTGAGAAGCAGGACGGATACTGGCACGGCTCCAAGTATGCTGCTGGCTTCCGAGATCGAGTTTCATGAGCTGGAGAATAATGAGCGCACAGTAATGCGTCTGCATACTCTGTACATGCCCCATGTCCCTGCGGCCGGCCAGCGCCCACTATAGCAACGGCCAGCGACTGACAGCACGCTACGCGAAACCAGCGCTCCAATGGCCAGCAGCAGGCAAGAGGCGCCTCTCTTGCACACGGGTAGCCACCTGCGCTGACATCGGTGAGGGTTGCATGATCCCAAGGTTGAACGCCTGCAGAGCTTCTGCCAAGACTGGGGTAAAACAGAGCTAGCGGAAAGGAGCTAGCGCGTTTTCACCTAGCGCATGGGTCGCCTAACCACGCTCAACGCCGCATGACCACGGCTTGCAGAAGTCCCCCATCGACTAGCGGGCCCTTGCCTATGCTGCTCGAACCGTCGCAGTAGCTATCACGGAAGCGAGTTCAGCATTGCCGATCTAGACTACGGAGTACTGGACTGTTTTTGCTTGTTGTTCTTGCTGCTTGGATGAACCCGTGGACAGGTGCTGCGACTGTCGAGAACCGTACGGATAATGCACGATGCGCTGGTAGGCCGGGAGACGAATTCCTCGCGCAGCCCTCGTACCGTTTTGTGCAGACTGTCATAGGGCCATAGCGGGTATACCGTCGCACCTGACCCTCAGCGACCCTGACCTCCGCCATACAGCATGCGCCGCCGTACGGGAGCGACAATTACGTACGGCGGCCTTTTGTCTGCTTCTGTTCAGAGCTTCGGCTTGGCGCTACGCTGCGCTCGGATGATAGCCAATCGCGCCCTACCGTAGCATGCTACGCTGTTATCTTAAATTCACAGTTTAGATCTCACAGAAGGCCACGGCCACTGACGTTGCGCTTTGTGGCGAAGGAAGATCTGCTGTTCATGTGCATTGACACAAACAAGCTCGTGGCTGATCGGCAAGCGAGTATCGTGCTGGTGGAGCATCTTTTCCAACGACACAAAGCCATCTACGTCAATCGAAGGATTATAGAAGAGATGTCGAACGAGCAGGACCTCTGCGTACGCAATAATTGCAGCCCTATGTGGAGATCAACCTCGTCTCGAATCGTGGCTGATAGCGACATGAGCCACCTGCACTAATAATTCGACGTGGACATTTCACTCGCCAAGTCCTTGTCTATCGGATATCCTCTGACATCTCAAAAGATGCTGGCGCAAATGATAGTCCCCATGCTGAAGAGCCTCGCCTAATGAGAAAGGCACACACACAGCAAAGCCACACTATACAAATACAGAGTACGTCTACCCTAATAATTAGCGTGCCAGTGGTACCGTCGGCGTCAGGTGATGATTGCCCACAAATGTGCCAGCTATGGAGACGCTTGCATCCGTGATAGCCAGCCGGCATCACTCCACCACGTCCACACTCGCCTCGTTGAAGAAATCCAAGGTTTGGCCGCTTGCAGATAGAATGCACGTCATGCATTCACTGTACAACAATCGGGACGAACGTGCAGCAGACCTCACCACCACGATGCCGACCGAACACGGGAACACATGCAGAGACTCGATGACGAGCGCCGACGTCTCCAGGCCTGGAGGGCTGCCACGGCTGCTTCTTCCCGACAAGGGAACGCTAGCCCAACAGGGAGATCCCGGTCGCGCTTCCCCAGACGCCTGCCCAGGAGCGACCTGTCCCTCGCTGCCTCGGACTTCCTCTTACTGTTATTACCGTCTTGATACCAAATGCCTGCAAATCGCCAGGTTGTCGCCGCCCTGCAGCTCCACCTATCAGATTGCGAGCTGTGGGAAGCTTGAGGCGTTACCCGCTGCTATTCGTACAGCGTACAGGAGGCTGTTCGGAGCAACAGGTGCGAAGAGTTGGGTCTAGATGTCTAGATGCAGCATAAACACAAATTCACAAACACCGCCATGCATGATGATGGTGCCGCCACATACTATCGTGGGTGCGCCGTGCCCAGTTCGCACATCGCAACGAGCATCAAGAACGGAACGCATACATCACACTCCAGCCTGGCCTGCGTCTGGCTCTTCCACCTGTACCTGCACCATCGGCCCATCTCCAATAATACATATCCGGAGCTGTCTGTCGTATGCGCGCCCAATTTATTAACTTAACACAAGTCTGCATTTGCTGACGCCCAGCTCCAACTTCCTGCGCGAACACCGAGAAAAGCTAGATCGGGTGGAGTTTGACGCGCGATTGGAGTGAAGCTAACGCCGCAGTAGTCTGCATCTCACGTGCTTCTCGATACGTACCTCGCCCCATCCAAAACCAACGCTATTCCGCGACTGGATCAAAGATACTGAATCAGTGGCACTGACGTCGGGCGCCAAATCGGACGAAAATAACAAGACAATTGTGTAGACAAGCCCCGTACTTGCTTCCCTTCACTTTCGAGCCTTGGTTTGCCCTGCTTGTAACCGAACAGTTCTCCATCATTGTTCTCTAATAATAAGTTGCATGTTGTACTTAGACATCTCCCGCAGCAGCCAAACGCTACGTCCTAAGTCCGCTTCGTCTTTTAGAAACGCTAGTGACACTTCAGCACGTTGGCAAGCCCTCGGTACTGCACTCGCCCGGTTCCGAGAAGCGTCTACGGGATGTTATTGTTGGCATATTATCTCTCATCCCACGTCTGGGTTTATGATTTCCCTGCCGATATTTGGGCAGAAGGGTGGCGGTGGCTGAGTTTTTATATTCCCACTTTCGTCGTAGCCATGCAGACGAAGCAGACACCCGGCAGGAGGATGTTGCAGTTTACTACCTAGCTTTATGTAAGCAAGTCACTTGCCACTTAAAAACTCATCCCTATTCAGCTTATGTGGCTTGAGCCACGGTCTCTCCTCGGCTCTTCTGGACCCTGGATTCTCTTTCCTTCGGTAGTCCTAAATCTCAATTTGCTCTGCAACTACCACCGGTGGTATGTCAACCTCAAGATATCACCCAGACCAAGAAACGTGGATCACTTCCTATGAGCTTTTTCAAAAGTGGACAGTACAGTTCGCACAGCACCGAGAAAAACTCTTCGCCTATACCTACGCTTAGGCAATCTTTACCAAACCTTGGAACCCACTTCACCCCACATACATACCCGGTTAAAACTCCCTCTCCTTCCGCGCCCCAGAATTCTCCACACCCTGTATCCACACCCCCAAACCAAGAAAAGGCGCTCCACGACTCAACAACACGGTCATGGCTTGTTGAGCGGCGTGGGCTCCACTGTGGCTACTTTCTTTCAAACTTGCTACCGAGGGACCCCCATCTGGCATTTCGTTTCGTGGCCATAGACTCTTGACTCCAGTGGATGTTGAGAGTGAAGAGTGGTGATAAAGCCAAGGAGCGATATGGTAGTCTCTGATATTGAGGCTCTCCGTTCGTGGCCTGCCGTGCGTGCTGCCGTATGACTTGCATATGTTACGCAATTGCTGACGCAACATCAGGTGTTTTATGCAGTGAAAACCTTGCATTGTCGCACGAACGGTAGGTCGTATGCGTGTCTGCGTGTGAGGGTTGGGATACCGATCTTTGGATGGGATATAGGCGAGAAGGTAGACTGTTGCGGTAAGTATATGATGACTTGTGTGACGTACGAAAGCCGCGGCAGCTGAACAGCTCCATGTCCTTTGACTTTATCTTCAGAGTGCCTGGAGCACCTGGCTGGTTATCCAGGCTCTGAGGCGCAGCACTGAATGTACCAATCAAGGAAGATATTTTAGAACAAGGCTTGCCGAGGAGTACAACACCATGTATTGCTGTTCCATTGGGCATTGAACATAACGACAGAGACGACATCTTGTGCGGATAAGATGCAGTCGTTCCAGCAGTGGCTCTCAGACCCGTATGGAAAGATCGTAACCCAGCACTCATTCCTACCTACGTAAGCCTAGAACGATGTGTAGTCTCCCGCATCGTCCCACAATTATGAACGCACACCGCATGGCTGCAGACTGCAGACAAGCATCTGAAGACTATTCAACTAGATTCTGGACTGAACGAGCCACCGAAAGTATGACAGAGAGTGAGCCCACTTACCTCGCGACGAAAAAAGAAAAGCAGCAGACGAGCATATACGGGGCTCGTTCCACATCCCGCCAAATGTACGAGTACCTCCATTTTTATGCCATCTACTTTTACTCTCTTCTTGTTGCATGACATCTCACTTCTTTACCATATCAACCCTAAGCCCTGCCCGTTCTTCCCAAAAGCCCTGGTCGCGAGCAGTCGTGCATGTCTTGCTATTTCACTCTTCTCGTGCCCAGAAAAGCCTCAAGGATCATAACACGTAGTGGAAACTCTCCCTACGCTCAAAAGACAAGAGTAGGAGGATTCTTCTCTTACATCACTGGCAGTATCTTTCACTCGGCCACGAGGCGGTGTGCGCTGTTGGGTATATGGAAACCTTTTGTATGCTCTACTTCCATTGTCCTTGAGTATACTTGCTTTACCTCTGACACCAAAAGCGCGAATGAGTGAACTGTTGTTCCATGGATAGTACCCACCCTGATGCATAAAATCGGTTTTTCTTTCGCTCCACCGTACGCAGCAGACGATTACAAATGTAAACACGGTAGATAGACAAACTGTTCAATAGAAACTCGGAACAACGTCGAACTCGAACCATAAGTAGACGGAGATCCATGGCCCCAAAAAGCTGTTTATCCAAAATATCTACAACTACACTACAACTGCATGTTTATGTACCACCCTACATCTCCAAACTCGCCGACGAATTCAAGACACCAAACCCGAATTGCTGCAAGACAACGCGTTCTGCCGCTAAGTGTATGATCCTATATTCGTTATCATATTCTTTCTCCTCCCTTTCACGTACTGGATGCCTTACCTACTACCTATACCCCAACATCTCCAATCACCATTTTATAGGTACGGGAGCGAGAAGTAATCCACTCCACGGAACTATGTATCCTCTTCCCGCCCGCCGAGATGGCGTATACGAACTCCTTCTTCCCTACACACATATTCTCTTCTTACCGGGTCTCTTGGGTACGTCTCCACATCCTTGCGTTCCTAAACGTTGAGAATCTCATCCCTGTGTCGTTCAAGTAAAAGACAATCTTGATGTAGGCTTTGCCTGTCACCAAGAAAAAAGAAACCCCACGATTCTAGTTTGTGACAATGGAGAGTAGCCTAAGAAACTATACTCGAAGCAAATTGATGATTTACGAAAACCTTATCGACGGTATGATAAAAGAAGCAGGTTTCTCTGGTTTGCTGGTTCGCCCAATCATAGGCACGATATGTGAAGCCTCTTGCAAGCCCTGGACTAAAAGGAACCCAACTTGAACAGGTATGGCTGTCGCTCCTTTGCCGTCAAAGTCCAACCGAAAGACATACATCAGCCCACGACCCGTAGAGTGTATCGGCATGTAGAAGACACGAAACGTTGATCTGCATGAAACATTGAGTTTACCCATTCTTCGTCATCAGCTCCGCAAACCCCACCATAGTGTATATAGTTCCCTCACATCCATACTCATATCTCAAAAACACCTCCCATCCCCACCCTAACATCCACGAAATCCACTCTCCATCCCTTAAACTGCACAAGCCCCCTCTTCACCTCCCTCACCCTCTCAAGCCTCTTCTTTGCCTCCTCCTCCTGCGCCAACCTGAACGCATCCTCGTCAATCTCAAACTCGTCTAAGCTACCCAAGCTTTCTTGCCGTGGCTTAGGTCTACTCGCCGCATCACTTCTGCGATGCTGGCCCCTAAAGGCCGAGATACCGGACTGAATGACATCTTGGAAGGACGAGTGTGTGCGGTTGGGAAGGGCTTGGCGGGATGGTGCGTGGCCGCTGAGATCGACGTCATCAAAACCGGAGTTGTTATAGGGGTGGGCTGAAGCAGGTTGGTCATCGATAGGGGGTTGCATGTCGCGGCGGCGGTCGCGCCATACGCCGCGACGCAGTTCGAAGTTTTCTTCTTCTAGTTCGCGGACTTTGGCAAGGAGGCGATCCCGCTCTTCGTCTAGGAGTTCTTGTACGCTTGAGTCCTCAATCGAGCCAAGGTCAGCTTTGCGGCGACGCTGTTCTGCTTCTCGTAGACGGGCGTTCTCGTTGCTCAGACCGGTTATGCGAGTTCGTAGTTCGGTTGCTTCGCGTTCGATCTTCTTGTGCTCCTGGAGACGTATCTGGTTTCGAGAGTCGTTGTCGCGGTGTAACTGTGTAAGCGTCTCAATCTTCTTCTCCAGCAACTCAGCACGAGAGACTGCGTCAGAAACCCTGCGGTTCGCAGTACTAAGCTCAGCCTCCAGTTGTGCTATCCGCGTCTTAGCAGAATCGCGATCTGATCCATCCTTCTCCGCCTGGTCGCCCGCCTTGTCTAGGTTCGCGGTGAGGTCTTGCAGTTCGGTCTTTGTTGAATTGGCTTCTTGCTCCGCCTTTTGCACCGCAAATTCAAGGCTGAAGACCTTGGACTGAAGCTCGTTATTCTTGTTGGTCTGCTCCGACAGCTGCCTGTTGACATTCGATATTTCAAGCTCGAGGGATTCGATTGTTGCAGACTTGGAAGCGACCTGCGCATTCAGGTCGTCCATAGAGGAGCTCTGACTTGGTGATGCGGTTGATGTACGGCGCGTGGACTTGTTGCTTTGCGACTGCGCTTGCGCTTGCGAGAGCTGTCTCTTCAGGGATTCGACTTCTGCTTTCTAGGCACGACGTTAGGATACCTTCAGCACAAGAGGGTCGTCATCACGTACCAGCTTGTCGGCCTCTTTGCCTTTCTCCACTGCCAGCGCAACATCTCCTCGGCCCTCCCGAAGCTCCTCAAGCTCCTCTTCGCCCTTCTTCCACCGACTCTGGTTCTCTTCGATCTCACTGGCCAGCCTCTTATTCTCCCTATCCAGCTCCTCAATCTTCTGGGCCTGCTCCCGGTATACCTCACTTGTGACCCCAGCACCAGGCGACAAAGGACCACCAGCCGCTCCCGAGCGATAAAAGGACTCAGAACGTTGGCGCGACTCTACGGCAACGGAAGGCTTGCGACCGTGTGACGGCTTGGCTACAGCCAACTCTGTGGGCTCGTCATCGTCTTCGGCTGGGCCTGGGGCCGGTGATACACTGGTAGCTTCGACAGGCTCGGGTGTGACTTCTTCGGGCTTGTCTTCGGTTGTCGCCGCTTCGGTAGAGGCCTCGGCTTCAGCCTTGTCTTCCTTCTTCTTCCCACCGCCTGCTTTCTTCGCTTTCTGCTTCTTCAATTGCTCGTACTATTGCTGACGTGTTAACACTTGCTCTTTCTGGAACCACATGATCTAATGGAGAACGTACGCGTTTCTTGGCCGCCGCCCTCTTCTCCGCCATCTCCTTTTCTTCATCCGCCATCTTGAGTCGCCACAGTAGTTATTGGGTTTCAGGGTTGGAGGGTATTGCGGCGCTTTAGATTAGCTGGTGAGGAGCGCTCGAGTCTCGGTGATGCCAACTTGCGCCGCAAAACCGCGCTAGACGTACAAGGAATAGTCGCATTCTGACACCTGCCTCTGGAGGTATGTACCTACACAGTACAGCGAGAATCACAGTGTTTACATACGATTTGGTTGCTTTCGCTATCCACAATTACATGTTCCGAGTTTCATCGTTTTCGTCAAGTTTGTCAATTACCTTTTCTCTGGATAGACCATAGCTCTCATTGTGGTCCCTCAAATATCCCAAGTTTCAAGATGATAAGTAATGACGCGCGCGAGGGTCACAGCTCGTGGGGGAAAGTGGCAATGCACTGACCACAATATAGATGAATTGACAGCGGATACGAAAGATGAACGCTTCATTTCGAACGCGAAGCTCGGTTCTAGTGTTAAGAACTAGGGCTGCTTATCGGAGCGGCAGCGAAATTGGGGCGTGTTACGTAGACAGTGCAACTCCAGACGTGCTATAGTAGCATTCTAGATGATTTTATGGGAAGTTTGAATATTGTAGATGTTATGGAGTGTGATTTGTTCAAGATTGGTACCCTTCATTTCAGTTCAACCCACTGTCTGTCCGCAAGCTCAGGGTTCAGATTCCCAAGCAGATTGCCTCTGCGTGCGCCACCACTTCAAACTATGCAGTATACGCAAAATGGGCGTATCTACTGTCTCGCCGAAAGATTGTGAAGAAAAAAAGGAGAAGCTGCCAGCTAAGGGCGGCAGCGACTGCACTACCAGACGGGCAAATCTTGTAGGAATCCGTATGTTAGGCGGTATAACCAAGCCCATGTCCGCCGAAAAGAAAAGAGAGGCAAGGAAAAGTTAGGGTCTATGTTTGCCCCTTGCTGGGGAAAAAGGAAGGAAAAAGGGCCAGTCAAAGTATCCCAAATGTTGTTTCCACTTCCATGCAACCAGGATGCAAGTCAGGATCTCCCTAGATACCCGTCCATCCAGAGCTCGTGAGGAAAATGCTTGTCAATGAGAGTGAGAAAAATCCGGTTCGCGTATGCATCGCAGGTTGTAATGCGCCATTAAACATTCATTCGCTGGTAAACTCCGTGTCATGCGGGGAAATAGGTAGGTGTGTATGCTCATTTGAGCGAAGCCATAAGGTCGTGGCATCAACGTGCAATTGCCGAAAAGCAAACTACGGGTCGTTGAAAGAAAGGTGAGGACAAAGATGTGCAAGCCATGATCATGTCAAATCGAGTGTGTTGCCTCAAGTTTTCGAGGGTGGAGAGTCCTTGGGTTCCTTGGAGTGCTTGAAGAAGCCCTTGAGTCTGCTCCCAATGTTCTTCTTCTTCTTGTCCTTGCTAGGCTCCTGATGTTCGGACTGCGGACGCTGCTCGATAGACAGCTTGCTTCGTTCGCTATAAGAGGAGTTTCCCATCAGTCGAGACAAGCTAGCGATGCTGGAGCGCTTGCGGCGCCGTGATTCAAGATCACTAGGGTCGGAACACAGAGATGCTGTACGGTCGCCAAATCTGCGAGGACCAATAGGTGGACAGGCGTTTTGCATAGCACTGGTCATGGTCGACCTAGATGATGTGAGGGATGGGACGTCGGTCGAAATACGAACTTCAGGCCCTGGCTCTCCGAAGCGCGGGGATGGCATGACAGGGTAGTCGGTCATGGAAGACGCTGCAGTACCTCCACGGCCAGTGTCGAAGGAGATTTGACTAGATCGATAGTCCGGCGATGAAAAAGAGGATGTGACTGTGTCAGGCGTCATGAGGCTTTTTTCGGGAAGCGGAAGTGACAGATTCATGACAGTCTGGTGCTGTTTTGGTGAGTCTTCAGATGGCTGTGGAGTAACGGTAGAGTCAGAAGAATGCGTTAGCGATGAAGTTCGGGGTTCCTCATGATCCTCCACGACCTCGACGGAATCAGACTGCTGTGGTCGCTGAAGAACACTCTCGCTGGGTACATGCGGGGGTATTGCGCGAGGCGATAGCGGCTCTGCAGGATCCACTTCATCTCCTCTAGCAGGTCGGTTGATGCCAAGTCCATCACCGAAGTTCCAGTTGATAGCAGATCCCTCTTGCTTTCCATCTGCCTCTACAATTGAGATCTTGGGCTCTTCAGCTTCTTCAACAACAGACTCCGGCCTTGCATCCTTTGTCGGAAGACCCAGATCGTCCTCAGGTTCCTCCTCCTCAAAAACGTCGGCCATGGGAGAAGCAGCCGCAACCGCTGACGAGCGATGTTCGAAAGGTACTAACTCAGGCGCACTCTCCGTCCGTCGATGCGTGGGCGCAATACCCGTGGCCGAGTGCATCGCACGTCTATGAGCAGAAAACCCACGCTGGTGGTTCCGCGGACTGGTACCGTTGGGTGTGTTAAATGGTCCCAGTGCTGCGTCCAGGTCGATGACCGGGCTCATGATGTCAGAATCGACACGTTGCAGCTGACGAGGTTGCCAAGATGCGTAGTTGGTATCGATCTTCGGTCGAGTCACTGAGCTGTCGCTTGGGGAGACGATCGTGACGGTAGTATCATCGTCAAAGTTGGGCTCGAAGTCTATCTCCTCCGATTCGTCTGAATCCTCCGCATCAAGAGCTTTATTTGGCGGTGGTGTTGGGGCCCTGGCTTTGGATTTCTTGCTGTATTTTCCTTTCCTGGTGATGATTGAATTAGCCCACGACTTCACCTTCCGAGGCTTGCGACTGCTTTTACGTGGAGCTGCCTTCGGCTTCTCAGTCTCGTCTGAAGACTGCGGCTCGATAGTCATTGGGGAAGCGAGAGGTAAATCGAAAGACTTGGAGAGAGCTGGATCGGAGATGCTGGTTGGTAGAGACGGCACGTTACGACGCGAGTCCTTCTGGAAGAGACTTCGTCGCTTGGCTTGAACTTGCGGAGGTGGTGCGGTAGGCGAAACGGGTGAGATGGCCGACATGGGTCGCTTGCGTTCCGAGACTTCGCCGTTCAGACAGCTGCTCATAAATCTGTCCAAGACCATTCCAGCTGTGCTTGGTCGGTCCTCATCCTCGACCGTATTTAACGATGGGCGTCCTGTTCGTGCAGGCTGCGGACTGCTGCTGCTCACAATGGACGACAGGCTGTTGGCGGCCGAATGTCCTCGGACCGTGGACATGGAAGTCTCGGTTCCGGAAGAGATGGTCGAAAGTGGGCGAATCGTCTCGATTCTATCGGAGAATGTGACCCGAGCCCTCGACGGTGGTCGCGCGCTGGAATCGTCGTCTGAACCGCTCTCACGTAGCGAAGGTTGCGAGACAGACCTGTTGAATTTGTGACCGAAAGCGAACTGGTTTCCTTCAGAGGGCGTGCTCGGTGCACTGCCACATCGCGCTGGTGCAGGCGGGTTCATGATGGAAGATAGGTCGTGCGAGGAAATGGCGCCTGAGCGGCGGTGGGCATGTCCACGGCGGCCTGCTGGAGGACCTGGACGCAGCGTGGAACTCGGAGGGGGCAGGACGTCGTCTCCCTTGGTGGGACTGGTGCTCATCAGCGCACTACCGCCGGGTCGAACGTCACCGCCGATGAATTCGCTCCCGCCCCGTCGGTGCCCATGCGCAGTTGGCTTCGTGGGTGTAATGGGTACCGGCAGTGTTGACGGCGACTGAGGTGGTGAGGTCTCGAGGCTTGGTTTCGCTGCACCTGCAGGGTTGAAGGAGAAGTCTGGCAGAGTGTTAATGGACTTCTGTCTGTAGTGCGGCATGGACCCTCGACGGCCCGTTGGATATGCCTGTAGAGACATTGGTCGTGAGCTCGATGGCGCAGGCTCTGAAGGGAGGGTATCCGGATCTTTCATGGGGAAAGAGAAGTCGGGGTTGGGAATGAGCTCAATGGGCCCGGCATTGGAGTGCTGTCGGCGCTGGTAGAGCGGTGAGCCAACACCAGACTGCGATTGTGTAGCCTGGTGTCGTGGCAGCGCAATTTGAGCCATGGTGAGTGTTTGGCGATGGGGCTTTGACGAGATTGGGCGTGGGTACCGCCAACGGACGCGCAGCAAGGGGCTTGAGCTGCAAGTGAGACTCGTTTGGTGCGTTGCAGGGACAGCTTGCCAGATACGGGAGGACAGAATGCGGACGGATGAGGCGGGCGTCGGGGTGCTACAGGCGTGAGCACAGTGGACGCGAGACGAAACAAGCGCTGTCGAGGCACAAGCTGACGCGATTACTACTGCCGCGAAACAGTCAGCACGCAGGACGCAGATTGCAGGGCCGGCCACTACGTAGCGCGAGGCGGGGAGCGGGCATACAGGATGGCGTAGGTAGTGCTGGATGCGATAATGGGTAGTCGGTAGGCTGCCGTGGCAGTAGTCGGACGGAGTGAAGCCAGTACACCCAAGATTAAGGAATGACGGGGGGAAATGAGCGGACAGATGCCTAGAGTCGTCTCAGTCAACGTGAGTGCGACAATGGGCTCCAGGAAGATGTCGATGAAGGAGAGGCGCGAGGGAGGCGCGAGGCGGGCGGCGGCGGGGGAGGAGTTGACGGTGGTTAGGGCGGAGTGGGTGAGAGGATTAACGACAGCTGGGCAACCCGCGCTTTTGTCGGTCGTTCCTTCCCAGCTTGTCCGCACGCTAGCGCACGCACCGCAGCTCGGGCAGGGATCCCTGGCTCGTGTGGCTTTGACCCCTGTCCGTGGGCTCGTGCGTGTCTCCTCTTCATTTCGTGCCTGAAGTAAAGCACTGCCTGTTCGAGGTCAAAGCTTGCCTAGCTCCCTAACCGTACACAGTACACCGTTGCGGAGTATAGTGTGCGCGCTCCAAGTCAATAATACCAAGTAACCAAGTATTCACCGCTTCTAACAGTAGGTATGCATTTTCCTCGCCCTGCTTGTCTGCTGTCAATCAACCCTGATCGCCTTGGCTACATGCCGCGAAGCCGGCCACCCCTCTCCACTATCGTCTTCCTTCCCGCACCTGGTAACTACCTCGGGCAGCGCGGCTACCAACAAAATCACCGCCGCGCTATACCCGTTGCGCTACTCGACATACACCTGCATCTTTGCCTGTTCTCGCGCCTTGGACTTGTACATGCCATCTACCGCTCCAGTCTTCACCTCCTCGGCCTCGAGACATGAACATCTAATGATGCTCGCTGAATGTTTCACCGTACCCGTTCCAGGTGGGGCTACGCAGCCAGGCACGGGAACGCCATAGCCAAGCATGCATTTGATATGCAATCCGGACCAATTGACGACACTACACCCGTTTGATCCCAGCGATGCAGGGGCACTGACCCTTCGCTATCCCTCTTTTATCGCGATGAAAAGCTCGTCCTCGCCACCATAAATAGCTGCGATTGAAATGCGGAGAAGCGGGATGGAAGAAGCAAACTGACGTTCGGACTCTGCGCGAAACATGTCTGTCTTAAGTCTAAGTCTAAGTACGGAGTACCACAGAGAGAGTCTTACCCTGCAATACGACGATCACCGAGAAAAACTCCGGATTGCTACCGCTGCTTCACACTACTGCCCCAATGGAATGCAGTACGCAGAGATAACGGTGCAGACACATAGGTACCTGGTGCACTAATGCTGTGCCCACGACTTCGACTCGACTCCATCCGTGATTGGACCGTCATCTGGTCCTCGGAAGCGCATCAGCTCAACTCCACCTGGGTAGGCCTGTCTCAAGTTGCCACAAATGGGTCCTGCCGACTGCTGCAATCCTGTCTAGGCGTTCTAGCAATAATTGTTTGCTTTCTCCCTTCTGCTTCCCATCCCCGTCTTCCACTGCAGATCATCAACATCTGTCCCTGCATATGCAATTACTATCCCCTTTCAAACCATGGCAATGCAAGCTGTTGCGTCTTGCTTCTCCGTTCGCGCACCTGCAGGGCAAGATAACGATGTTTGTCTGATTTACGCCTTGTGCTGATGCCATCGGAACATGTTCGGCCTCTTAATCCATCAATCCTGTCTGGTAGGTCATCCCAATCACCTCGGACTATGTACTCCAACGTCATGCGCATGGAATACCTAGCCTGCCACTGGCTCTTTCAATAATGATCTCCAGGGTCTTTTTCTGCCCGTGCTCCGAGAGGTCGCCGATACTGCCGATTTGCAAATCCTCATCTTGCACGATCCACCAGGTCTTGCAGAAAGAATCGATGGCAGAAATTACGAGATGAGATCTTTGCCGGGTTACAGAGACACAACCCTGAAACAAGGCGGACCGTTTATAGGAGCCTATGCACGTTCGGTCTAGTGATCCGATCTGTGCAGCGTATTGCACGCAACGGCTTCCCTTGTGACCTCCTTCTCGGCACTGGATCTGCGCCGTCAAACTCTACACAGTAGTATCGCTTTCTTTTCTCCGAGCGGTGAGAGAAGAACATTCGTGCAACAGCCAATTTGCGTCTGTGCTTGAACTCCGAAGACTAGAGAATGCAAATCATAACACCATGACCGCAAGACTTTCTCGAGACTTGAAGCTAGACAAGTCGGATGCAACTCCCGCGCCTCGCAAACACTGTTCACGAGAGTCCACAAGCTACGAAAATCTCGCGCCTACCAAGCACCCGGACTATTTCTAGTGTGAGTAGATGTTGCTTGTCAGTGTGCGCCAACGTTGCTTGTCAGTGTCAAAAGAAAGTCGTCAACAAACGGTCTCTATGACGCGCCGCTACCAGACTTCACTTAGGGGAGCTTGCAAGAGCCCGCGAACGATGAACGGATGTGGCACATCCGTCCCGGACAATATCCAGATGATGTTTACCTCGCAAACATGTCGATTCAAGATTGCGAATCTTGTTCCAAGTCTGCTTTTGGTCCCCAGCGAACGACGAAATTGCCAATTTCCGGCTTCTATTTTACCCTCGTGCCATATCCCAACTCCAACCAATGGCAGGCGCGGAGCCACAACTGCGCCTTCCCTGTTGGAAAGCCACCTCAGCAATTCCTCGCCAGCTTCAGATGCAGAATCCATGTCCGAGCAATGTGCATCGTGAGCATTTGTTTTTTCGGCTCCGTCATCCTGACTTCGAAAACCTCGCGGGCTTGACGTGGCATGGACGCGACAGCAAAGAGCACAGAGCAGGTTTGGGAGATTGCGCATCCAGGTGGGTCTGGGTAATTTTCCTCTACCTATCCGTGTACGGAGTGTGTGTGTACACGAATACGCTCGCTGACAGACGTCCAGCAACACACGTCCAGCAACACACGTCCGGACCTGCAGAGCCGCATATTCGAGTGCGCATTCAGCCAACCACTTGGTGTCCCAACAGAAAACATCTCATCAAGCTGGAGACCACTTGGAAGTTGGAGCGTCGTCCAGCACCGGTTCGACTGCCGTTCGTCGCCTCCCGCTCGCTTCCAGATGTTGCTCGCTTGCTAGGCCGCCAGTTTCCCCGGACGAACCAGATGCTCTGACCCCACACCCAGCCTTTGCTTCTGAAACCGGGGCATCGTTAATCGGCAATTCGAAATGCAGGAACTTTGCGCACAGCTAGTTAAGTAGTAAACCTTCGACAGACCGAGGACGAGCTGAGCCCAAGCAACGACTACCACAGTGTGGACCACCTATAGAAGTGGCAGGCATTGCAGTATCAATGGTTCATCTTCAGCTCTCGATGCGGTCAGTCATCAGGATTGCGCGATTATGGCTAGATCTTCTTTCCCTTGCGAACTCCAAAGACGTCTAAAAAACAACGCCACCTCCCGATAGCGTTTGCAACCCTCCATGGGCACGACGGAGTGCCCGTCGTCTGCGTTATCGCTGCCCAGGATTTCTATTGGCCGAGCCGGGACTCTACTGACCACAGTGCGGATATGCGGGAACAGCTCAGCACCAAATGTTTTTGCTGCATCGCACGACGCGCTTCCCGACGAATTAGCTCACAACAAGCCATCCACACCGACGAGCAAATGTGGCTTACACACTACTGTGTACAAGGGCAAACCGACCAGGCGCACGCCTAGATCGCTCACTCAGCACCACGTTTCGTACTACTCACGTCAGAAGTCTATCTTGCCTTCGCCGATAACTCACCTGGGCAGCCGGCAGCAAGAGCAACACATGCTGACTTTACAGTAAGAGTGTAACTCCTACGGAGTACAAGTACTCCCGACTATCGTATGCAAGGGATGGTTGCGCGACACTCTCTTACTGGCCGGCTTTTGAAGCCGCTCTGTAGGAAACTTTGGTATGTCGATGCTGCAGTGCATACGAAACACGATCTTTCTTGTCTCGATGGGGCGCCGATCGGCGTTACCATTGGACCCCTTGCGTCCTACGTCCGTTTGCCTCTGTTGGCGGCCAACGACGGACACATCAAGAAAATATTCTTCCTGTAACATACTCAGAGCGATACGAAAGCTGACCAACCTGGGTACCTGTAGAAGCTCAGTCGGCTTGCAATACGCGTACTACTTAACGTCTCTATTCAAGAAGGACAGACATTTGAAGCATCATAGCAATTTTGTGATGAAATCATACTAGACTCCGTAGGTAGGTATTCGGTGCCAGAGCAAGCGTATCTACTAGCAATTCCTACTCGTAGTCCTCAGGCGACAACACTCCGGCTTCATTGCGGCGTAACCTTGTGGGTGTACGACAGCTGACCCCGACTGGAACATTTCCCGGTTGCCGTAGCGCTGGAAGTGCATTCGCATGCTTCTCATCGGTCAACAAAGAAGCAGCCATGCGGCACAGTACACTTTCAGCTATCGATAAGACCACCACGCTAACCCGCGGAGTTAGTTTGACAGCTTACGCCATGTGCTACCCCGATCGGTGAAAGAGTATCCACGGGACCTGTTCCTGAGCCCGAACGTTGCGCCACCAACCTCTGCATCAGTGATCACTGTGCAGCAGCGCGACTTGCATGCAATTACTGAACGAGTATGGATGCGCTGCATATGCCATGGCTACCGGTCAACCTTGGGAGCGCTAATGCATCGTCGACTTCCTCTCACTGATATCAGCAAGCCGCGGAGCGCTTGTTGCGGTAGGCAAGGAGAAAATCTAACATTGGGGCTAACGGCATCCCCTGAGAAATCGGCAAGACGAATTTGCTCACACACTGCCACGTGAAACGGAAGCGGATTGCTCATGGTAAAGGCATATACCTACCGACTCGAAAGTCATTACACCTCCCAACAAGAATGGAAAGCTAGGAACTAGACACAACTAAACGCCGGTTCGTCACGTAACCGACGACCCGGTATCCACAGAATTGGGAACATGAGGATTCTCCTTGCTTTAACGCTAGCAAGGCGCTTGGATGAACGGCTTTCTAAGGCGCTTACTGCCGTGTAGGCGTCTATCACCTTTCCCACACCGAGGGATCGGGAGTCCGTTCAAAGGGATACCCTTCTCATGCTTTGTCGGACCACAAGCTCTTATCCGAGCGTTGAGCTGTTTACAATACTGTGAGTATCCGGTACCTATTGAATGTTTGCTGAAGCATCTCAAGGTCCGGACTTCTACTGAAGGTAATAACGAGTATACCTGTCAAGTTATCGCACTGAGCAAGATCAGGGAGTAATGTCCATCGTCCCACCTCATCTTTGTCTGACTAACAAGAACCGGTAAGAGAGAAGGACGAAACTTCAAAAAAAACCGCAAAACGTCTCCCTAGTTCCACGCGCTAAACAGCGAGGAAAGCCACAAATACCACAAGCTACTATCCATGGAGGGAACTGTTTTGATTTGACAGACTAACACTGCTCCTCGCGCCAGCCATCCCAAACTTCTTTCTCACACGTCTTCTCCCTCCATAGGTACATTCGTAGCCCCCTCCCATCATGGTGGGCAACATCACAAGTCACCTCTCTGCCATTGTCAAATCTTTCGAACAACATACCAGGCATATGAAAGCCGGGCCTCATGAAGCCTATGACCGTCCTCTACTACTCCCTATTTCCCCTACTGCGGTTCACCACATTGCTGACAAAACATCAGCCACTCCCCCACCGTCGCCCAAACTACCTGTCCTCCACACAGATCACATGGCTCTTTGCTTGCCTGGATCACGTTGCCGTTTTTGTCCTTCTCACCCTCATCCGCGATGGAGACGCCTGTGGCGGTCTGGACGTAGTTCTTGGGTGTATTAGTGCCGTTCGAAGGGGAGCCGGTAGGTGCGGGTGTGGAGGTCGGTCGTAGGAGGTGTAGGAGTAGAGGTGCGAGACACAAGGTTTTGAGTTGATCCCATGATTTTGGCATGAATGGTGTGTTCTTGTGATGACATTGTCGGTTGTGTAATGGATTCATTTGAGGTAGGTGTGAGCAGAGAGATGTTGTTGTGATTGAGTAGCGCGGTGTATGGATTCAGTGGTGTGAGGCGCTCAGAAGGGAAACGCTTGCGGAGGCTCAAGCTCGAACGGAGCCCTGTGCAGGGAACAGTGAATGATAAGAACGGTTCGCATACGATCGCGCTGACCATCGCTCACTATTGCTATAGCCGTCCAGAGTTGTTTACAGCTGGCGACGGCCTGGCCGTTTTACTCGCGCTGTGAAAATTCACAAGACTAAGGAACAGTAAACGAGAAACAGCGTACTATCGGTACCTATAGTGTGCAATATCGTACTTTCGGAGATTATGAATAGATTCACCGATATATATATTTATGTAATCGGTCAAACTGACACATCGGACATGTACTAGCTATCACAATCCGATTACCGCAGTGTAATCTCTTTACAGACACGCCAAACTAGACATGTATATTACGCAACCCATTCCATTGGCACATTATAGATTGCGTCACTTTTCCCTTTTCCACCTTCGTGCCTTGAAGTACAGCCCGAAATACCCCGATCTACGCCCACAGTTCTAATTTGTCGCAGAGGTCGGCATCCCCTTGAACCCGTCCACATAAGCTCAGTCTTCCGTTGATGTGTTTATTGGACATCTGGCAGTCATGGTTGGAATGGGCTGTACAACAATGTATTCAACATCAACGTAACTATTTCCTTCGGTATTGGGACCCCCCCGCCCCCAAACCGCCTGAGACGTACCCTGCAACATGCAACACCTATGAATAGATCTGAATCGTGCATCTAGTTCGGCAGCCCACACTCTGGGAATTCAAATCCAGCCGTGAAATCCGATCCAGTTAATGGTATAGCACCGCCGCAGTGCCAACAGTGACCGAAACAAGGACTGTAGTCTTCTTCAGTATCGTCACCAAATCCGTACGGGATAAGGGGAGATTTTTCCGTGTCGTCATCGTCATCGTCGTTGTCGAGGTTGGGGTATGTGCGTGCGCTGGATATGTATGGCATTGTGAAAGTGATGGACCAGGGGTTGCGTGGTAGATTTGTTTTTAAGTTTAGTTTTTTTCTAGGAAAGTGTTCATATTAGGAGAAGGGGCACTGGATGCGGCGTTATGTAGGAGCTGGAAATGTGATATAAGCTCGGTTGAACTAGGGGGTCACATTGTATAGAGTGAAGCCTAGGGTTGTGTGGAAGGACTTCACAGTTTCGACCGTCTCTTGAAGGACCTATGATGACAGGACAGCGCATCATGTCAGTGATGTGCTTACACATGATTTCTGAAACCTTCTCAAAGTCATGTACATAGTGATCCTCTTTCTTCATCGTTGGAGAGGGAGGTATAAAACTTTGTCTTATCATGCCTTCTTTTCTCCTTAGACCTTGAACCAAAAACCTCAACCACTATTACATCCACATACAACAACTTCTAACCCCTACAATACACAGGCTACCAAAGGAAACTTCTACGAACAAAATCTTCACGACCTCCTCACCAGATTTATAAACGTTCATCGCTCAAACCATAATGCCGAGCTCGACAGACTCCAATCAAAAGTCCAAGGGCGGGAAGGGACAAGAGACGGTCAAAATACCGAAATGCAGCACGTGTGCAGAGCCGCTAGTGGGAGCGAACCTAGGAACAAGAGGGTCGGCGCTCGGGTGCAGTGAGTGTGGGGCTTTAGGGGGCGTTTTAAAGCAGGGGGACAGAGCGAGGCGGTAGAGAGGAGATAGAGCAGAAGGTCGGGGGAAGAGAGCAAAGCCGAGGAAGGTAGCAACTGCGGAACTTGTTGCTAAGGGAAGAAATGGTGTGTAGCAAGTTGTACACAAATTTCAGGAATTATGGCCGTGGTTGCAGCAATTGTGACATATGAACCTGACTACATTTTGCTCCGGCTCAACCCAGCCTCATGGCTCCCTCAATTCCGCAACGGCAAAATATCCTTTGCTTTCCACCACCCCTCTATCTTTGACAACGGCCGTGTACTTGACCACCCACTGGGGCTCCACGTCGCCTCTCAACCCATCTTCATTCCCCTCTCCAGCCAACACACCCGAGCCGTTCTCGCCCGACCCCAATATCTGCCTCAGCGTCCCCCTCGGCAAGATATTCGTACAATCGTTATGCGTGAGCAACTCAATCTGCTGCTGTTTCGCATAGAGAATCAGCGGCTTCGGTACCACGCAGCAGTCCCGCACGTTGATCTGGTTAACGCTCGGTTTTATCTTGGTCTGCTCCAAGAACTTGCTCAAGCGCGTAACGCCGAATTCGGCGATACCAAGTTTTGAGACAAGGCCTTCTGCTTGCAGATTCTCGAGAGTCCGCCAGGTCGTCATCATGGTTTCAATGTCTTCAGGTGGGACTTGGGCGTCAAGAGAATCGCCGGCCGTGTCTTCAGAGGTGGACTGGGTTGCGGATGGGGGCGAGGGCGGGTCGTCGTCGAAATCCGAGTCTTGGTCGTCGGCATCGAAGGAAATGCCTGGGAAGCTGACGATTAATAGATCTATTGAGCATGTGCCCAGCTCTTTCAGCACGAGTTCTATGGCCTCTCGTGTTTGAGCGCAGCGTCTGTCTGCGGGTATGTTGGGGAGGTAGAAGAGCTTGACGGTGATATCGTAGGATTCCCGCGGCTCGGTGAGGGGCGAGGGCGCGTGTGTGGGGATGTAGAGGGCGGAGTCGGTCTTTGTGGTCCATGTCGTGTAGCTGGGTCTTGAGGTTGTGGGTGAGGGTTGGTGGGCGGTGAAGTTTGCGCGCAGGGAGGATGTGAGTTCTGTGTTTGATTTCTCGAAGAAGGGCCGCCGTATTACGGACGGACCGCCGGACATGGTATTGCTGGGGTTGTTATTAGTTGGGACATGGGATGGATGGATGGGGCCAGGCGCACGAGGTGGATAGTATGAGCTTCATGTCGGCGATGGCAACGGTACAGGAGGTTTTTTGGATGGCAATCTTCTATTTTCTTCTTCTTCTTCTCCTCTCTAAGATGGTGTTAGGGGAAGTTGTCTGTGAATTCAAGGTCGAAGAGGTGAGCGTTTGTAAGCGGGTGGGGCGCGTTTTCGGAAAGGAAAGTCGCGTCGGGCTTGTGAGCGCATTGATGTGCTCAAACTCGCGGGGCTGGCCCTGCCGGTCACGTGAACATGCCCGTGCTCGCCGACGGCCGAACTTTCCCAAGTCCAGCATCTACACCACGCCCTGGACCTCTCGTCGCACGACACGACGACACCATGACAATCAAGTAAGAGAGCTGCATGCATTACTCCAGGCACTAGCGTACAGCCACTGACGACAGTAGATACCTCATCCTGCTATCACGACAGGGCAAAGTGGTTGGTGCCCCGGCGTGAAATGTTGTCCCAGGGTGGTTGCTGAAGCTCGCAGCGCCTGGCCAAGTGGTTCACGACGCTCGCACCCAAAGATAAGGCCAAAATCGTCAAGGACGTGTCGCAGCTCGTCCTCGCCCGCCGCACGCGCATGTGCAACTTCCTCGAGTACAAAGGTCGGTCGGTCCCGCAGCCGCAGGGGGGGTTACCTCATCGCTTCGTGCGGCTCACGCATTTGTGCAGACACCAAGATCGTATATCGCCGATATGCCTCGCTCTTCTTCATCGCCGGCTGTGACTCGACCGACAACGAGCTGATCACGCTCGAAATCGTCCATCGCTACGTCGAGCAGATGGACAAGTACTACGGCAACGTTTGCGAACTCGACATCATATTCAACTTCCAGAAGGCCTACTTCATCCTGGACGAGCTCCTTCTCGCGGGCGAGATGCAAGAGAGCAGCAAGAAGAACGTGTTGCGGTGTATCGGACAGCAAGACAGCCTCGAGGATATGGAGGTGAGTGAAGTGTGATGACTTCAGGTCCGCTTCGCCGCACCCATAGCGCCAGGTGGCTGACGCGCCTGGCCAGGCCGAGGACGATATTGTTACCAAGATCATGTAACGTACGTGCACGAATGGCGCACTCGCACACCAAGTCGTCCTCGCCGTCCGTATCCATCGTTCCCGGAGAACACTCACTGACCGTGCCTCGGCCTCCAGGAGTCGGACCAGCTCAAAGGCCTGCTGCAAGACAGCGGTATTATTTGAAACATCACACGGCGTCATTTGGGTCTGGAGAATAGGCGCTCAGGTTGGCAATGCGGTATACACAGTGGTCGTCGGATGCGACACGTTTCATGCTAAACTATGCCTTCAAGCACAGGCGTCGATAGCGGCACCGAGCCACGCGGCGCAGGAAGTCGGGTCATCGGAGAACGCACTACCGGCCATCCTGCCTTGTAGAGCAGATGGCTGTAGCTGTACTCTATCTACTATGAATCAAACGTGGACTGGCGGGCTTACGCTCACCACAGCTAGGTTTGACACAAGCGGCTTATGGACTCGAACGTGATCTACACATCATGCCATCGAGACCTCCGCCCTTGATATTCTGCACTGTCCTCTTCTCTCCAATTTTCTTCTTGTCTACCTGGTCTACTAACCGTAGCTGTCCACTTCACGTGCTCAAGCAGCGTCGGATGACGTCCCATACCGCAACCACGCATGCTCCGCATCGTCGCATACAACTAACGTCAGCACTCAAGGCCACTCACCACCCGCCAACAACCCATTCGCTCTTATCGACAGCTGTTGTTGGTTGAGAAGCCGGTTGCGAGTTGACCAATCAGGAAGGATGACCCGACACACATGCCGTGGTTAGCTCGGCGACACCGCCAAGGTCATCACTTCTCCGCATCGCGACCACGTCGGCGCCGCGACACCTCACACCACCACCACCCCGCCAAACCCATACACATGTCCACCGCCTGCTAGACGACTGTCTGGCCGAGCAACAGTATCCTCTTCTCTCTGCAGCCAGCCTAGAGTCGTGTCTACTCGTTGTATCGGTTCGCACAGGCTACCCCCTCCTAAACAAAGCAACACCACAGCCAGCAGCTTCGGCGCCGCTGGTAGTACTACCGTATCCGTGGTATCACAAACCGTCGACAGTCACATTGTATACCAGTTCTCAGGCCGCCAACAAACAGGCCTGGCGCAATGAAGGTGCGTACGCGATGCGATACGGCTCAGAGTGATGATGTAACTAATCGGGCTGGATTGTAGTACCTCGATTTGTGCGCCCTCCACGAGGTAAACCTTGCCCTCAACTTCGACACCCAAGACACAGCGATTATTGGCGGATGCGATCTATGGACCGTAAAAGCAGCCGGAAGCGACAAAAAACTATATAAACGCATCGAAAGGACGCTCGAGGAGCGGCACAAGGAGTTGCTATCCGCTGTTGCAGGCCTCTCTGCACAGTCGGCCGCGCAATTCGCAGATCAACTGGACATCTCCAGAGATACGCCATTCGGCACCTTCAGCGAAGCGGCGAACCGTCATACGTTTGCCTACCTTATCGCGACGCTCAATGCGACACACATCGATTACGATTTCGCAAACACCCTAAACCCCGACGATTTCCGCCGCGAAACTATGCACAGCTTCATGCATAAGATCGACACCACAATGTTCTACCTTCGCCCGCAAGTCTACTCCGCCGGCCTCCCTGCAGGCGCCGTTACGCCGCTCGGCTCACCGATATGGAGCCCACGAAGTTGGCAGCTCCTTGATAGCGAGATGGACATGCCGCATTGCGAGTACTACGCCTGGGAGCCATCAGACGATCCGTTCGCTGATGACGGCGCGATATGGAGTCATCACTTCTTCCTCTACAACAAGGAGCGCAAACGGGTCGCATACTTCTACCTCCGCGGCGTATCCGCCCTCTCGAATAGTCCTAGTGTCGCCATGTCGCTCATGTCCAAGTTTAAAGCGTCAAAATACGAGTCGAGCGCCAACGCGGGGTCTAGGAAGCGCGCCGAGTACTGGCTGGGCGACCGAGCGCGCAAGGGGCTTGAGGCGTATGGCGACAGCGATGAGCTGGACAATATGGTCATTGATCATCCCGGTGAAGTCGTCGATGCGGAACAGCAGCGTTACTTGCCGGCGAGAGAAATGAGCATGGACGTCGAGTATTATGAGAGTGATAGTGACAGCGGTGTGGAAAGCCTTGTGGAGAGGGAGCGAGCTGTTAGTCGTGTACGGACGATGAGTGAGGGGGTTATGGAGAAGATGGAACTTTGAGCTCTCTCCATTCCCCATACTCTTTATTCCCATTGTTGCCTACTGGGATGGCGACTGCGGATAAGACGACATGCGCTCTGTTTCTTTATATGTTCATCCGATGTGGGAGGCGTTGCGGGAACCTGTTTTATCTAGGGTCTCCTTCACCGGACTCGTGAGAAGACGACCATGACGGGGCGTTTACGGTCGGTGGGAGCGACGCGCTAAAACGCCTTTGTTTGTTTTCGTCTGAGTTTTGTGATACCCCTTTTTTCTTATTGTCTGTTTGCGTACGATTTGCTTTCGTTTGTTGTAGAGGCTATAGGTCGGGTGGGTGGGTGATGACATATGGGATAGAATGTGCGTAACTACGATGGTTTTTTATCAATGGTAACGATGTGACATGCTTTTCAACTCTTCCACGTCCCAACATGCTAGTAACCATATGTTTATCAACTTCTGCTATCTTGAGTTCAATCTCCAGATATATGGCTTGTATCTGCACAATGTCTTTACAGATCCGTCACGGTCTGGTTGACTTTGTGTCCCGCGCACAGTAATTTTCGGGCAATGAGATGGGGAAGTTGAAAGCGAAGATAATCTATTTGTGGAGAGACAGGGTCTTATTCCTTTGAGAAGTTCAGACAAGACATTATCATGGCCAACAACGGAGGAGCCGAGGACAGCGAAATATCTTTCGGTGTTACGCTGGCATAACAGCAGGACAAGGGACACTACACCCAGTCTCGCATGTCTTCGACGCAGAGGCCGTCGGAGCGTGCAGAGGACTGAAGCACGCCATCCAGCTATCCCCACCGGGCTATCGC